>OX424572.1:86827646-87062646 GCA_949152435.1 Gastracanthus pulcherrimus
GAGAAGATAACAACCTCTATTTTAATACATATATAATGGATCATTCTTATAAAATTCTTTTAATATAAAAAAAAGTTCGTCGAACATTTAATGCACTTAAAATACTCATTGGATACATTTGAATTGCAATTTCTTACAAGACATCATGCTAAATATCTTAAAATTAAAGTATTAATATCGTGCTTCTCAGATAACTCTCGGATCATAAAAATGTACTTAACTGTCTGGTAGATGAATTCTAATAAGATACACCGAACTGATTTCTTCTGGCTAAAAGTGATAAACAGCACTAGATCATTCAATATGTTGTACATTATATTAAATGACAGTTCGATAACGAATCTCATCATATGTCTACTCCTTTACTGCGACAACTACATCAAATCTATCAAAAGCTACAATTCTACGATACAACCACCTTGGAAACGTCCACTTCTGCCGCGACTTTTTCTGTCGCTTCTTCGTATTCTCCCTCTCATTTTCTCCATCCTCGTCCTTTCTCTCTCTCCTCCGACTCTCATAAAGGGCGCCCAGCTCTCATGATGGCTCTTTACCTATTTACCGAGGACTCCCGGCTCCTTATACCTGCAGCGGCCAGCAGCGCAGGCTTAAAAAGACCCGCGAGATGAGCTCGAAGGTGGTATAAAACAGTGAGCGGGGGGGGGGGTGGGGAGAAAGACTCCCCTGTCTTTCTCGCGGATTCCCACGTGCCCCTCGCGGAATGCTAGTTTGTCATTTTTACTGGCCTCAAATTGTTGAAAAGCACAGTGCTTCAGCTACTGCATAGATGCTTCTTCTTGTATCCTACTGTACGCGGGTGCAATATGCTCGCGAGCATTGTAGGCGCCCGTGAGCATATAATGGGCCGGCCGCCGCGGCGTCTTGCACGGAGGTGACCTTTTCTCGTTCTTGCTCTTGGCTCTTGGATTGTGCTTTTGCTCTGGGTTCGTTGGATATGAGAGAACAAGAGAGAGAGAGAGAGAAAGAGGTAGGTAGGTGGATCGAAAGTTGAAAGAACGAGAGGTAAAATGATGGGGATAATGAGATTCTCAGGCAGCTCGTATTTAAAGCTACTAAATGCATCGTTTATTTGTTTATTTCTTGGTTTTTGAGTGAATTCTATGCTAGTTTTCATACAGAATTGTGTAACAGTTTGTTAGATATTTCAATTAATTTTACGGATTCTTAATTTAAAAGTATATATTGTTTTAGGAATATCTGAAAATTAAGATAAGTAAATTCAATATAATAAATAAAATATCTTCAATATAATTAATCAATTGAATTACCGCAAAATAATTGGTAAGTTGAAGTTTTGCAACCATTAAAGTATAGCATTGCAAAAGTAACAATACAAATTTTAAGATTTTTTGAATCTTTGATTGTCACCAGGTGTATAGTTGCAGTAGTTTCAGGGGGATTGAACTTTATCGATTTTACGCAACACTAGAACTGTATCGAAATGTCGGAATTATTAGTTACCATTTTCTGATGGCAAGTTGTTGTCAAAATTTTTTTATAGAATTAGTGATTCAAATGAGTGAAACATAATAATTATTTTTTTAATCATATAACTATTTAGGTAATATTTAATATACGTAAATTAAAATACAGTCGATTTCGTAAGTCATTTTCTAGTTCAAATCATTATGATATACCTGTATTTAACATTTTTAAAACGAGAACTTAAAAATGGAATCCTCAAACATCCAAACGCTAAATGTAAACATCATCACGTATCCTAGAATTAAAAAGTACCAACAATATTTTATGATATGCAAATCTGTAGTTTATTTCAAAATTTTAATTACAATTTGATTATCTTGGTATGCACTCGCATTAAAAATTTGACTCCATTATAAAATTGACGTCATCTTTTTATTATTATAATAGATGTTTCCCGTAAGCTTCTTGTAAGCACCATGACATATAGATTTCTGCATATCACTAATGAACTGTATGTTTAAAAGATTCTAATATAATAGTCATTTTAAATGTCTTCTGTATCCCAATTAATACGTGTAATAAACGGACTGTAATAAACGAAATTTCACTGAAAGACCAGAATACACACTGGAAATACCATCACATATGCTACATAAATAGTCAAACAGTTATTTTTGGTAATATATGAAACAATAAGCATTCCACCCAGATCCTCTCAATCTTTAAAACTTGACACTATGAAAATGCTACTCCTACCGTCAAAGTCTCACAAACAAACTGCCCAATCGCTCCAAGTCCATTTACTCTCACCTAGCACCTCCAAGTGTAAATCAATCCTATATACTTGAGACTCGAGTTCATCGAGTCTCTCTCAAAGTCAGCTCCAAAGTATACACACGCAAAAAGTGGAAGCGCGCAACGCTCACGTACATACAAGACACGTATACATATAACTCATACGGCGTTAATGACGCGACGCTTATGATAGGGGTTTAGCGGGCGTTTCGAGTGCGCGTGACACTTGCCTAATTGCCTCTTGCTCCCCTCTTTAAGAAAAGCCAAACCCTTGTGTTCTCGCGCGGTGCGTTGCACAAAATACACGCTCGTGCACACTTACGAGATCTGAAAGTGATCGCGGATACGGAGGCACGCGTTTTGACTTAAATTGTTGGGTAGATATTCGCGTGATTCTCTTTAGGAATCAGAAGGCTGCGACTTTTAATCTGATGATTTAGTAGGTATTGTAATTACAGCTTTTTACTTTATTAATTTTGGTTATTTGCTTGTAAATTAGAGTGTATGCATTGTTTGTGATTAATTTGGGATAATTTCCGGCCATGCATTCACTGAAAAGCTGGTCTGTATTTATCAGTTGCCTATTACAACCATTATAATACTATACTTTTATATATAATACTTATATTAAGTGTATTACTTATATTATTAGTCAACTGCATATTCTCTTTAAACCAGACGTATCTTTCGCTATTATTTAAAGATGGCCAGTAAAAGAGCTGTACTTAAAACCGGTGCATTCAGCCTATCTTGTTAAATATACGATATATGAAAACACTCAAAAGTATTTGTTGCGAAATGAAATAAAACTAGATTGACTAAAATTTCGTTAAAATTAATAAAGTTTACTGAGAGATACTTTTTGTGACTGTGAATTACAAAAAATAAGATTGGAGTAAAATCCATTAACACTCGCCTTATATTATGCAACTTGGAGAACAAAATATCTAAGAAATCTAAAAGCAAGTAAATTGACAGTTTGAAAAACAGACAAATTTACTTCTTATGAAAATTCATCATTATTTTTATGGAAATATTAAACTTAACTCATTTAAGTTACTTTTTAGGCTCAAAAATAAGTATATTTTATAATTCAAATAATAATAAGTAGTAATAGTCAAGACTAGGTAAGACTAATTTAAGATACATGTGTGTTAGGATAACATAGTAATCAAGATAAAACTTTTGTTACACATTCGACAGTATTATGATGAATGATAAATGTATCGATCAAACATATTTTATCATCTGATTTTTCTTAAGAATTATTATTCATGAATTTTCTACTTGATATTTCAAAATTTAACAGTCACTTTTACAATAACAATTATGTCAAACATTTTTTTTACTCTATCTCGGTGATTGTAATCTAATCTCGAAACTCGCATCAAAGCATGTAACAATACACTCACTTTTATATTCCAAACCTTACCACTGAATAAGCATTCTATCTTTAATCCACCATAAACCTAGCGAATTTTCACATTCACTCAACAAACTGGAAGAATTCCCTCATCTCAACGGTAAATCCATCTCATTAGCAACCAATAATAATGTCCAACCCATTAATCCAGCCAGCATTCAATTCCCATTTAAATGAGAATCCCGATCAGCCCTAACCAGCATTGCAAACAGCCAGACAGCTATACTCACGGAGATGACGAAGTTCGTCGTGGCGTCGGCGCGATTTTTCCGTCGCTCGCATTTAGTACACAACGCTCTACCCAAAAGAAACAACAAAACAGAAGACGAAGACGAAGACGAAGAAGAAGCTACAGCACTCGGAAAAATAAGCGTAGAAAAAAAGAGCATGCAAGACTGAGGACGAGGAGCAGACTATAGCAGCCGGGCCGGCGCATAATAGGCTCTGCGTCGCGTAATTGCACGCCGAGCTGCGCAGCGCAGCGCGCAACAGCCACCGAGTCCGCGAAGTTCGGGGCCTCGGCTCTCTTCTCCTCTCTTCTCTCTCTAGTCTTCTCGTAAACGAGTCGTCGATGGCTCTCGCTAAGATGACAAACGCGACCGCAGAACTTAATTAAACTCGTAAATCCGTCGCCGCCGGGGCACTGCAGCAGCGCGGCGACAGCGGCATGCCCTGTCGTGGATAGCATAGCTCTAGCAAGTCCGGCCTCCAGGAGACGAGAGAGAGAGAGAGAGAGAGAGAGAGAGAGAGGATAGCTTTTATTGTCTTTTGCACTAGGAGTTGGGATACGTTGGTCTGCTTTTCCGCGGTGGTCTGCGTTTAGTCTCGAGTTATTATGCGCTATTGGAATTTGTTAATTTATAGGGAGAGAGGAGTGGGGTTTGAAAAAAATATGAATTAATAATACAGGTAAAAGGTTTTTTTTTAGTCTATAAGCATTTTAACTGAATATTGTTGCTAGGTTGTCATGAAGTTATATACTAATAATTACACTTGATACGTAAAGATGCAGTTGAGAAACATTACACTATACAGTTCAATAATTTGAAGACAATATGTATCTTATTTTTGTAAGCATTTTATATTTGCTACATTCAATGCTTAATTAATTAATCAAAATTTGTAAATTTACACAAAATAAAAGTTTTTACTCTTAAAAAATAATCTGTAGTATTATTTTAATAAAATTATTATTTTTCTTATTTTAAATAAGTTGTATTAGCCAGTACAAAGATTTGTATTTATGCGCATCTTTACGTTTTCTTGTTTTCATGAAAGTTATAGATTTAAATGTAATATATAAAGTATTTATTTTTTGTATACATAAAAGATAACAAGATTTAAATATATGATTTTTCTTTTTAATAAAAGTACTATTTTTTCAACACTTATTTTTAATTATTCAAAACAGATTTAGCGTCAAAATTCACAATGGATCGAGCTAAAATTTTTCAGGGATATTCTTAATGTTTTCAAAATTTATATGTAAGATAGTAATATGTATCTTACATACTAAAAATTTGTCACAAATGAACTAGGTGTATTGAATATATTTTCATACATTGGTATATGAACCGTGAATTTAATTAGCTGCACTTGATTTAATTGTATAAAAAATTTTGATACTATATTTCATTTAAATTCTTCCTTATCATTGTTAAATAAAAAGAAAATTATCTTAACTCCAGTTTGTCACCAATTCACATTATCGCTCAATTTTTCTCGAACCCCACCTCAATCCACTACGCATTCAGACTTTCCGTCCTCCTTCAAAAAAAAAAAGAAAAAAAATACTCTTTCCCGCGCTCAACAACAAAAATCATCGTCGTCTGATTGGCCGAAAAGACAAAGGCAAACAGCAGCCCATTTTGAAAAATGGTGCTGCGGTGCGCGCGTGCCGCAGCTTGTTCGCGCGCTATCGCCTCGTTGTCGTCGCTTGGCCTATCGGCTTATTATATCCTGGCACAACATCCTATTTCACGCTATATATATATATATGCTGCGGGCCAATGCGTCGCGCGGACCTCCATCTGACGCGCGACTTTAAGGAAACTCGAAGGAGACCGCGATAAATCGGACACACGCGCGCTGCACGGGACAGCTCTCGGCACTTTTTGCGACCCGGGGATGATAAGTTCGTCAGCTCGATAAGGTGTTGTCTGTGCGGACGAAATTGTAATCTGCACGTTGCGATTGTGAAGAATTAACTTGTTATGGATTTTCGGGTTGTGTTGATTTTTATTTTTAGGCTAATAATTAATTCATTCGCTGATTTTTATTGTTTTCACAAACTCTTACTTATTTTTCATACTGATAGTGATTAGATTAAATGAATAAATAAAGGGCTGAAACTTTTAAATAGTTAGGAGCGATCAGATACTTGATGACTATACATGTCGACTATAAGAATTAAGAGTAGCATTCAATTGAATGAGATAATTATATAGTAGGTACATAAAAGTACAGTAATTAAACTAAAGAAGTAGTTTTGTATATTTTAAAATATACAAATCAAATTTTTTATTAGGAAAGAATGATTTTTCTATTATAGCTTTTTATTAACCTTCAAGTAAAGTTGTACACCAAAGTGAAAGATGGAGAATTTTTAATTCAATATTTGGCGTATAGAAATTTTTCATAAATATATAATTTTAAAATAGAATTCAAACTGAGCACAATGTTCAAATGTTATAAAGTATTGTCTGTTATATGTGATTTAAATTCACAGTAATTAAAACAATAACAATTTAAGAAAATTCTTAGTATAGCAATGAAAAATTATGTATGCTGCGACAACCATTTTGAATGTATGTACTGATCACAAGGAGTCAGCAGTTTAAACACTGTTGAGACTTAGAAACTTTCAATTAATGTTTTAAATTATAATAGAGGTTGAATCTTCACGAAGAAGGCATATTGGGCATAATATAAATGTTGAATCTTCACGAAGAAGGCATATTGGGCATAATATAAATGTCGAATCTTAACGAAAAAGGCGCATTGGACAAATATTAACACTATTCTAAAGCATAAAAGAGAATTCCAGTGTATTTGAGATACCATGTCTCTTCCCTATTGTTTTGAAGATAGATAATTTGTAACATTTATAGTATGCAGTTGTATGCTATTTATTGCTGTTTTATAGTACACTGTATACATATATTAAGAAACCTAATACGATTACAATTTTAACAATATGTTACAGTAATACAACACATCTATTGATAACGTTGAAGTTTTATGATTGAATATCAGGGATATTATGTATAAGCTATGGTAAAATATACTAAATCATAATATATTATTTTCTAATTAGTCAAAGTTAATGAGCAATATATTATTACGTAGAGTATACATAGAGTATACTATAATGCATACGTCTATTAAATATATATCCAGAATCAACATAATACTATAAAATATCTATTTGTTCCAAAAATTAGTAAAATTGTACAGAAAAAATAGGTTTTATGGGAAAGTAGAATCCAAATTGCTTTCTAATGAATGATTTCATGGAATACCTCAACTTTAATATTGCACCTTGCTTAAAGTATGATAAATAAATAAATTTTAATAATTTATCAGAAAACTAAAAGTCGATAAAATCATACCTATTGATAACCAGATCTACAGTGACTTGTTCCTAAATGAGGTACGTAAACCTTTTTTATAAGTTATCCAGACACCTACGTTTTTTGTCCAATATATCTACTCTCCAATACATCTACGTATGAACATTATTGCTAAGAAAAATGTTCTTCTTTTTAATCCAGAAGTTGCGAGCCAAAGCGATTGTTATTCGCATAACAGGACTATTTTTGACTAACGTAGAATCATCTTGAATTAAATTTTAGTTAAATATCGTGAGAAAAGTATCCTACTCAAATCAACCAAATTTTGTTTTGAACTAATAGGAAGTGTTTGCGGTTCACGACTATTTTCCTCTTAACAAACTATTCCAGATTATTCTACTTCGTTCAAGAAACCATTATTCTGCCTGATTCTTATAATCAACAAACGAGTGCAACCATTTGAATACCATCCCAATCTAAAACATGCACCTCAACTTTTACCACCACAGCGCATCGGTCAATCAAGAACAACAACGAGTCTACACAATCTCCACCTCAACCTCCAACAAAACGCTATAACTAACCGCTCCAATCAACGCGCCCAGCTACCGTATTCCTCTACACATAACCGTCAACGGAGCGCCCAATTTTTTCACCTGAAAAAAATCATCGCGCAACCGTGGAAAGCTTCCCACTTTACACAGCTTATAAGAGAAAGAGGAACCACGCTCGGACGAGATCGGGACGCATGTGAAAACCGACCTCGCGCCGAGAGCGAAAGAGAAAAAAAAGGATTCCAAAAAAAGCGGCAAGGAAAAAGCACTTGAAGGAGATCTCACTCCGGCTGTGATTCTCCCTATCCATCGTCGATCGAGTCGCGAGACGCCGGACGGCCGCTGTTTTTCCCACGGTGACACGCCGGGGTATGAAGTGAGAGACAGAGAGGGAGAGAGCTGGGATACAGAGTTCCGGACCAGTGCGTCCGCGCACTGTTATACATCCCACTTTTCTCGCTCTCTCGACACTGGGCTTCTTACTCTTGGATTTGTCGATGGCTCCGTGTGGCTAGGTTTGATTCATCATCGCGATCGGAGGAAGGAAGTTGTGCATGTATTGTGTGCCGTGATTAGTGTTGGCTGAGTATTATGATACCTATGTTAGTCTTTTGTAAGGATAAGCCATTGATATGGCTCAACGATAATATTAATTATCCTCACATCAAAATTAACAGGTAGAAAAAAATATTTTGTATAAAATAATAGTTCATCATTGGTTTGTATGCTATAGAGTCATTCCAACCAATAGTTAATAAAATTAATTAAGCAATAGCTACTCAAGGAGGGTCTTTCGCTATATAGGTATATTACATAAAACAGAAAATCATATGAGAGTTTATAAAGATCATATGATAAATACAGTGAAATTGTTCGATCAAAATCATGATATCTGAAGTGTAGATATTGTCAACTGAACAAATACAGTTAAACGTTGAAATTTTGTTATTAATTCTTAATCAATTTTAATGTTTTTTTTTTACATTTATCTACAAAGTTAAAGGAAAAAAATTCTAAAATACTTTATCTGTTAAGAAAAGAAAGATAATTATTTATTATAAACTATTAGCTTTCTCCTTTTATAGATGAATTAGCAGCCCTATTTCTTCATATTATACTATCAGAAGAAAGTACAAATTGTTATAGGTATCGTAACTTAAGTATTATATATCGATATTATATATCGATAATCTTGTTATAATTAAACATGCACAACATAACTCATACTTCATACTTGTGATGATGAACAACAAAATACAATCTTAATAAATTAAGCAATAGGTACCTATATGATCATATTCGTGGATACCATGGCGACGCATGATTAGATCTACTTCCGTATAAATCATATCATGTTTTTTCATATATAAAATAGATATGATAATATATATGATTGTATATGAAAAATTTTAATTCGAATTTTCGTATTTAAGTGATCTAATCAGAAAAAAATATTAATCACACTTCAAAATAATACAGAAGTAGCGGTGAATAAGTGAAAAATAACGAACGGGATACGATTAAATTCTTTCAACAAGTTTCTTGGTAATCCCAGAAGCCAGAATTCGCTATTTGGACAAAGAAACTCGTATTCTTGTAATGAATGCTCAATTCGGAGTCCGAACACTCAATTTAAAAATCGATAAGAAAATAGCACCTGGCCGATCATTTCAGTGGTTCATAAAAAAAATCGATTGCAGGACCCGATAGAAAATAAATTACGTGTCCGTTTCGTGCCGATTACTTGAGGTTATCTCATTTATTATATCCTTGTATCGAGAGCTTGATCAATTCAATATATCGCGAATCGTGTTTTTATTGCAGACAGCGGTTTACTATAGGTAGAATATTATTTTGTATAACAGGTGTGTTAATAAACCAACTATTTTTTATACTACACAGAGAAATGTTCCGAATAGAAAATGTTTTCAAATTAATCTGAATGTATCTCAGGCCTTTATCATGTTACAAATTTTACAG
Organism: Gastracanthus pulcherrimus; assembly: GCA_949152435.1. NCBI lineage: Eukaryota > Metazoa > Arthropoda > Insecta > Hymenoptera > Pteromalidae > Gastracanthus > Gastracanthus pulcherrimus. The sequence continues at coordinate 86,837,417 of OX424572.1, forward strand.
CATATAACTTCGTGAGTTACGCAATATATTACGTGAATAGTAATATTTACAGTATTAAACATTTGTAATTTTTTTCATATAAATTGACAAACATGAACTAATGCATATTTTCTCATACTAACACTAATTTTAATGACGAGACATTGGAAAAGTTATGAAGTTATCAATTGTTATCTACATCTCAAATAATTAATTAATCTAAAACAACTGATTTATGTATAATATATGCATTATTGTACTTAAAACTTCCGTGTTAAAGATTTTTTAAGATTCCCATATGTGCACAATTTGCAGTTACATCTTGCACAGTGCTGAATAAAAAAATGTATTCCATCTCTATACAACAAGCACTAAAATCATCGCAATAACATACAACAGGGTAAACACACGAACCTCTTCGACTAGAAAGGTCCTCGCTTTCGCTTATACAACACACGAAACGACTTCTTGCGGCATGGTAGCGGACTCTGGCGAACATACACACGCGTGCATTCATAAAAGCACGGTGGAGTTCGCCCGATTCTTCGCACGCGCGAAACACGCAATTTTAACGAGTCGCTCGTAGTTCGCGCCGCTGGCAGCCAGCACCAGCAGCTTCTAATCGCCTTGCCCCGAGAAAAGCATGCACCGCTTTTGCCGAGAGACAGATGCTGCTGCTACCGCTGTGTGTATGAGCGTGTAGAATGAGAGAGAGTGTATTTTAAAACACACTTACGTTTTGTGGCTATTTGCACCTTTTTGCCAACGCCTCTTCTCCCGCTTCTTTCTTCTTTATACGCTCTTAAAGCATAATGCTGTGTACATTTTACGGTTATGCTCTTTCTCAAATCTCTTTCTGAGAGCTCTCTGACTTTTCAAATTATCTTGATGACAAATGAAAAAAGTTATTTGTTTAGAAATAGAATATAGTGTAAATATTGTTTTGTATTTTAAAATGAACTTTAATACAATGATTAAGAAAATATTTATTTTCGAGGAGATAGAATATCAAAGGCGTTGGTTAAAACTGCATATTTGAGTTCAATAAGGGCAAAAGAATAATGCATTGTATACTTTTTATTGTTATCCCCTTGTGTGATTGCGTGTGCAGTATTTGTTTATGGATACGTATGCATAAGTATGTGATAACATTTTGTCGTTACCATAACTTCTAAATGCATTTGTATTTCATGTTTAAATTTTAAGGGTATATGGAAAAATCTAATAATATTAAAACTTTAGTTGTACTTTGAATAGTTACGTTGATTTTATAAGTGAAACAATAGTCGGTTATACCCATAATGGTTTTCCAGGGTGCTGATAACGAATATGCTGTAAGATTTACAAAATTGAAAAGGTTCATTTAGAAAACCACATATAAATAGGATCTCTGGATATTCTTGTAATATTCATCATATTGCCTCCATAATTTTGAATATTGAGATTCTAATAGGAAATTCGCAATCAGTGACTCCGAAAACTCTTGTAACCGTAACAATTATTGAAAAAAGATTCACTGGTATAATAAAATGAATAAACGATGAACTCGCCGAGGACGTCTTCATTCAATCCTAAAGTTATGAAAGAGATTAGACATTTCCCACTGCAGTTCTATATTTAGCAATCCCATATACAACACACCACGGCCGTAACATCCAAAATCATATAGAAATCCTCCGTTAATTCGCATCCGTCTCTTTGTCACTTTGATACGCAATCCCGAGTCTCACGACGCACGTGGATTAACTGGAAAGAAAAACCATTCCGACGCGGAGCCACCTTACCGAAATCTCACCGACCGTCGCGCGCAACGTTATACGATCCGCGAAAGTCTCCTGCGCCGCGGACTACGACAAACGGCGCGAACGTGCGCCGGACATTCCAGAAATCGTCGCGCGCCTGACGTCAGAATAATGATCGTACGGCAGCGGCAGCGGTAGATGTGTCTTTCTCTTTCTCTGCTCGAGGAACGTGTCATCGTATATGGGTGAATCCGCTATAGCTAGCTCATTTTTGTGTAGGTCCATAACTTTATTGATTTCTTCATCGTTTAGCTCTTTCTTTGTGAAATTATGGAGATACTTAGATCAATTTCATGTAGATTATTTTACATCGTAGGTAACTTAGGTGAATTTCATAGATCATTTTGAGCATTTAACAAATCATAAAGTCGTAAAATACATTAGAAGGATTTTCACAGGATTTAGGATTAGCTTGTGTAAGATTTTAAACGTGTAAAATATTAATTTAGAAGATCGTTGTAGCTATAGAAATTATTAGATTTCATGGTAGTAGTTTAAATCGACATAAAGTAGTTGCTTGCACTAAAAAAAAAAATTGTTAAATCTAAGTAAACGTTTCCTTGAATCGTACTAAGAAAACATTTATTTGATAATAGTAAATATTTAATTATGTTTAGACTGGTATTCATCAATTCAATAAATATTTACTAAATTTAAGAAATATTTACTTTATTTAAGTAAATCTTTTCTTAGTACGATTGAAGGAAACGTTTACTTAGATTTAACAAATTTTTTTTTCAGTATGAAAATGCAAGATTTGAGTGCCATTTTGAGTACATCATACCATTCTGTTTATCAAACAATAATTTATTTACAACATTTTAGTAATGAATAATATTAAATGATTAGTAAACTAAGACTAATTTAATGTTATTAACATCCATAAAACTCACGTATGTAAAATCCACTAGTTATAGCGGAATCACTCATATACACATATACACTGGCGCCAGGTCCTTCGTCTCAGGCATTTACGTATACCTGTGTTTTTTAGAGACGAGTATTAATATATTTTTAGTTCCGGACGGATTCAAGAGGGCCAACGGCCTTGTCTGGAATACGGAGGTGGAGGTTGTTGATGATATCGGGATTTCGCTTGAGTTCGATGATTCACGCGGATCCGCGCGCGGAGGCTCGGGCGCACGCTATACGGTTTTATTATGACCGAGAATTTCGGTGGGTCATGGTTGTATGGGAGCGTTGAGTTATGTAATTGATTCGAAGAATGACTTTTGTGGGAGCGAGCGGGTAAATTTGCAGAAGAGTTTGCATAATTTGGATTGTATTTTAATTTATTTTTTTAATATTTTGTATTCTGGAAAATTAAATTCCTGTTATATATAGGTCACAAGGTTTAGCAGAAGCAGTTTGCGTTGTCAGTTAAAAAATCCACATCTGTTGAGAAATGTATAATCTCTTAACATTCTTAAAATATATATATTATTTTCAATCCATAATCATATTAGTGTTTACACATCCTTGAAATTTATACGGTAAATCATTAAATTCTCTGATTTTTAACAATATATAATATTTTAGCAATTGAAATCAATAATCTAAGAACGCTTGAGTAAATGTTCATAGGAATTCTTATTATATTGTTAATACACTATATTATGTGTCTATTAATTGATTATGATTGATCGACGACATTCTCATTTACAGAATAGACATTTTTTTTTTTTTTTAAATGGCATTTCGAACTCGAAAGTTTATCGCCTCATCTACGCAAGCCTTCCACGTTTCCCTATTTTGTGCCAACCCCATCCATTTTGCGCCTTCCCGCCCAATTTCAGTTACGTCTGATTTTACGTTATCCTCCCATCTGCGTCTAGGTCTACCAAGAGGTCGCGTTGCTTTCGGTTTTCCTTTCATTATGCGCGCTGCTGTACGATCATCGCCCATTCTTGCCACGTGCCCTGCCCATCTTAGTCTCCGTGATTTTATTATTCTGTTAATATTTGGTGACGCGTACAAATTATGTAGCTCGTCATTGTGTAGTTTCCTCCACTCCCCAGTTTCCTCATCTTTCTTTGGCCCGTATATTTTCCGCAGAACCTTATTTTCAAATACCCTAAAACGATTTTCTTCCGCTTTAGTGAGCGCCCAGGTTTCGCACCCATACAAGATTACCGGCATTATTATAGTCCTATATATCCTTATTTTGACATTTTTCGACAGTAGCTTTGACTTAAGTAATCTGTTCACAGCGTAGAAGCAGGCATTACCCGAATGAAGTCTCTTATTAATCTCGGCTTTAATTTCGTTTCGATCATTTATAGTTGTACCTAAATATCTGAATTCGCTAACCTTTTCAAAAGTGAAATTTCCGACTCTGAGATCCCCCTCTGCTTCACGAATGCCCAGTTTCTCCATGATCATATATTTCGTTTTCGATTCGCTCACTTCTAGCCCCGTGTTTTTAGCCGCATTTATAAGGATTTCCGCATTTCTCGCCACCGTTTCACCATTATCTCCCACTATATCCAAGTCATCCGCATAGCCTAAAATTTGCGTTGTTCCGTTGAGTGTTGCGCCTAGCTCGCTAGCCTGCATTTTTCTAACAACATGCTCTAGCGTCAGGTTAAAGAGTACCGTTGAAAGCCCGTCACCTTGCTTCAAACCGTCGCGTATCATGAACGATTCGGATACATTACCGCCTACTCGGACCTTTCCAGTGCTTCCGTTCAGACATATTTGAATTAATTTTACGAGTTTTTTTGGTACGCCAAGGAGCACTAGGATTTCATACATTTTGCTTCGTTTGACAGAGTCGTACGCTTTCTTAAAGTCCACAAATAGCTGGTGTATAGTTTCGCAATATTCCCACTTTTTCTCTAATAATTGTCTTATGGTAAACATTTGATCGCTCGTTGACCTGTTGCGCCGGAATCCACACTGATAATCTCCTATTATATCTTCCGCGAATGGTGTGAGTCTGGCCTGTATTACGTTTGACAGAACTTTGTAGCAGGTAGCTAAAAGTGAGATTCCCCGGTAGTTATTGCAGTCTGTTTTATCTCCCGTTTTGAAGATCGGTATGATGATGGATTCTTTCCAATTTTCTGGTATTGTTTCATTTCTCCAAATAGCACATACTAGATAAAAAATTTTAGATGTAAGCGCGGTGCCTCCATATTTAAGTAGTTCAGCTGGTATAGAATCGTTTCCTGCGGCCTTATTGTTTTTTAGCTTTTTGATCGCGGCCTCTACTTCTTTGTAGGTCGTTTCGTCCATATGGAGTTCAGCAGTGTGGATTTCGTCTCCCATTTCCTCGGAGTTTTCATGCACGTTTAATAACTTATCGAAATAATCTTTCCATAATTTCAATAGTTCATTTTCGCTTGTCACGAGGTTCCCGTCCTTATCCTTCATTAACTGCGATCTACTCTGAAAACCCTTCCTAATAGCGTTTATTCCTTTGTACATCTCGCGCGGGTTATTTTCCCTACTATTAGTTTCTATTTTTCTAATTTCATTTTTCTGATACTCGCGCTTCTTGTTTCTGTAAATCACACGTACTTGCTTTCTTATTTCATGGTATTCTTCTACGGCCCTATCGCTTTCATTGTGTACACTATCTAATTTAGCCTTCTTGCGCCTTTCAAACCAGAGTTCGCACTCTTCGTCAAACCATGGTTTGCTCTTCGGCCTTTTTTTCTTACCCAGTACTTTGTTCGCGGCCCCTTTTATAGTTTTTTCGATAGCCCCCCACAACCTGTTCGGATCGTCATCTACTCCCGTCTGTTCATCCGTTTCCTCGAGCGCCTGAAATCGGTTGCTAACTTCTACTTGGTACTTGATTCGCTCTATCCCGCTTCGTAGTTTTCCAATATCAAAGGTTTCTACTTTGTTCGCTCGCTTACTATTTTGACCGGCTACTAATCTGGCTCTTAATTTGGCCACTACGAGATAATGATCTGAGTCGCAATCCGCCCCCCTATAGGTCCTTACGTCGAGTACATTCGTGTGGCGCCTCTTATCAATAAGAAAATGATCGATTTGATTGTGCGTGGCCCCATCCGGCGATGTCCACGTTGCCTTGTGTATATCCTTGTGCTTGAAGCACGTGGTCTTGACTATAAGATCTTTTGCGGCTGCGAAATTTATGACCATAATACCGTTATCATTGCTGGTTTCGTGCAGACTTTCTTTGCCTATGGTGGGCCTAAACATTTCCTCTCTCCCTATTTTAGCATTGAAATCCCCCACTACTATTTTGGTGTCGTAAGACGCGAATTGGTCGATTAATTGCTCTAAAGTTTCATAATAAAGATTTTTGACTTGTTCCTCTTTGTCCTCCGTGGGGCAGTGGACGTTAATAACCACGTAATTATACCACGCTCCGTCGATGATGATATACGAGAGTCGGTCATTCACGAAATTGCAACTTTTAACGGAATGTATGATGCTTTTGTTAACAAGAAATCCGGTGCCTAGAGAATGCCCGCTCGCGCCCCCATATAAAAAGGTGAAGTTACCGGATCCTAGCATCGCGTTATCTTTCCATCGGGTTTCTTGTATTGCTACCAAATCTAAATTGTACCTCTCAGTTTCATTTATGATTTCCCGGAACGCGCCTGCTCTGTGTAGACTGCGTACATTCCAGGTTCCTACCCTCAAGTTTCTTTTCGTTTTGGTTTGGTTTTGTTTTCTTTGAGCCATGATAGTAAGTTAAACCCGCGCGTTTTGGATCCTGTTCCGATCGCAGGTGAGTCCATCCGTCTAGGGGTGATAACCCTCATACCTCCCTAGAACTAAGTATGAGAGCTTTCTGACTTTGGCGAGGACACAGTCAACTCGTCGTCAGACACACTCGGTTTCATTCTCATATCCTAACGCCCCCCTGCAAGGCAGCGCGCCTTCGCTGGCTTCGTTGCCATGTAAGACCAGGTGGCGAATCATTCTACACATCCCCTCTCAGGGCAGTTGTCATCGCTCCCGCATCCTCCACGACAGCAGGATTTTTGGCCCATTTTTTGTTTGAAATGTGTGGTAAAAGAGATAGATTACAGAGTAAGGTAGAAGAAGAAAGTAAGATAGGAGATTTTGTATAGTGTTTGTAGTTGTTGCGGTGCTTGCGTAGTGTTTCTAGATGAATGCGTTCGCCAGTGCGGGCTCATCACACCCACGCCTGGGCCTATCGGCTGTCCGCGACTGCTTATTCGCTTTATTCGCAGCTAACCTCTTTCTCAGGGGTCGTTCCTCTATCCGCAACCTGAGGACGCGCTGTGTAGTGGTGATAGGCACCCACCCGTCCGCTCTGGACGACTACGCCCAGGACCCGCTTAGGGTAACGGCGTTGCAACAGTACAGAATAGACATAGGTATTGAAAAATCAAACGAATATTTTTAGCATCCTGCAATAACTTTTTCATAATGTAGACTTCAATAGTTAAACTACATTAAATTTCATGAAAGTAAAAACAGTAAAAATCATAAGAATCTTATACTAAGGAAGTATGCTCCATTCCTAAATTAGTCCCGAATTGGAAACTCAGTGAAAGGTCTTAAAAAATGGCTATTTCATAAAAAGTATTATCAGAACTTTTTGCTTTTTTATTTTCGTTAGAAACTTACCTTAGACACTTTGAAAAAATATATATATTTGATAATGTAATTCTCTGTATTGAAATGTTTTTCTTTTCCTTGCAATAAAATCCTTGGCAGTGAATATTTCTCTATTAAAAGATATATGACAAAATTTAAATGTTTATCAAAGCCTTTTATATTGCCACGAAACAAAAATTAAAACAAAATTTACAAAATTTTAGAGAGTTACCCACATATAGAATATGAACTGTTCAGTTTCTGCACTATCATACTCTCAAAATATGACGCTGCAAAATCTATTTTTATATCAACAATCCCCGAGAGCCACTTTCAACCTCAAACATATAGCAAAGCTCGCTAATCAGCCCAATACGCAAACAGCCAACGACTCGAAGCCAAAACGAGTCTCTCCTACATCATCCTTCCACTTTCCTCTCCGTCCAGGGGAAGCCCCGAAGTATAGTATAGCTACCTGCCACGCCAGAGATCACTGGCAAAAACGGGTAACAGTTAAAAACCAGCGCTGACGTCGCGTCGCGGCAAAAGTAAAAGTAACGATCGCCTCGAGAGGCAGAGCCGAACAAGTGCAGCGCGCTGCCCGGATTTTTCGTGTATTGTCGTCGTTTGAAGGTAAAGGGCCGCTGTCGAAGAAGAAAAAAAAGATAAAGCTACAACCGAGCGCGGTGTATTATATATTATAATGTATACTATAGAGGAGGTCGGGATGAGACGGACACAGTTTAGTTTAATGCTATGTATTTTAATGCTTATTAACAATCAGGGAATTAGTGTAATGCATTAATGTTCTTAAACTATTCAACTACAAATTGAACTAGATTTTAGTCCGAAGCAAATTATTATTTTTAAGTAAAAATGTAAAACGTAAAAGTATACATTTTGTTCAGTTTATAGACCGGCATGTCGGGGTTAAATGAGCACGGCATCAGAACTAAATGATATCATATTTTATCACCATAATGAGAAACAATTAATAATTTACATATAGAAATATTGTGATCAAATCGTCAATAATTTAACTAAGTGCAAGTAATGTCGGTTAAACGTTTAAAAATCATCGAAATCGAAAATACAGAATTTTTTGGATTTACTCTTGTAGTATGCATAGAAAAAACTTTTTTTGTCTCAGACGCAATTAAAAATCTTTTTTAAAACAAAAGTATGTATACAGCCCTTTCTTGACTATATGTAAAGCTTTAAACACCACCACAGCCCATATTACTTAAAAGTGAAAACGGAGAAATCGTAGTCAATCGTCAGTTTACTAAACTAGATAGCATTTATTTTATTTTTACTTCGCTTCGAAGTTGGAATAATTAAGTAAAACAATCCAGATTTCTTAAAATAAGAGTGACTGTCAGTACACACTAACCGCGATCGTCCCGTACTATTCTAATTCTAATTTTTTCAATGACTCAGTCAAATAAAAAATAAATAATTTCATAAAAATAGCACAGAATAAAGCAAGAATACATAAAAATATAAAAGGTACCCATTTAGCCCGGAGTGTGTTCATATCGACCCGATATCCTTAACTTTTCGTTCTCAACGAGTAGAGGAGTCGTCGAACTCTCCGCGCGCTGCGCCGGAAGTGCGAGACTATACGCCGCGCCGCATCTCTTCTCCTCTTTCGCCCGGTGAATTAGGATCGAAGAAGCCCGCGCTCTCGGGTCAGTTGTTCTTTTTCTTCCTTCTTTTTATTTGGTAGTCTTTTGTGCAGGGTCTACTTACCGGTACAAGCGCAACGATTTTTTCGGTGGATCTTGATCTCTGTTACTTGTAAAGGGATCTGTCGGTGTTCCGCTCTGACACTGTTATTTTGATTGTTTTTTGTACGGGACGTTTTTTACGCGGTAATGGCTTATTTACACATCGTTTATTTATCCTTTATTTCATATAAATATAACGTTATTTGATGTAGCAGTATGTAGAGTTTTTTACCATGTTAGAGAATTATAAAATTAGATGTCACAAATCTTGATATTTTCGTATTTTCCATTGTTCTTGTTCAATTTTTAATTTTTGTTAATTAGCTCAGTTATACGGTATTTCTTAAGGTATTACTAACACCGATGACCGCGATAATTAATGAAATCAAAAGGTTGAGTTGATAGAACGAAAAATACGATGTAGGGAATCTGCATTGGACTCCAACATCTACTTAGACTTATCGATGTTATACCTTGATTTTAAGTATATTGTTGATTAATTTTATATTTGAACCGTGGTACCTCTAGCTTGGATTCAAATTGTTGCGCAAGTGATTTTACTGAAAATTCGGTCTTTCTTCAATTATATCGAAAAAAGTTTCAAGTTTCAGTATGTATTTCCCTTAAAATAAATTTCTGTCTCATATACATTCCGTTGCTTGAAATAAAATCGACGGAAGAAGTCCTTGCATGCGTAAGATTTTTTTCGCCTTTCTGTTGCACACTCCCCTCCTTACCGGTACATGCGCAAGGATTCCTCAACCGTTTCTGCGACGTAAAGCTACACATACGTTAAGTTTGATCGTTTTTAAGTCTAAAACCAAACTGACGAGACAGGGAAGAACAGAAGCAACACAAAAGTGAAATAATAATTCTTTTATTCCCGACTCAACCGTAATGGTCACTTTATTGACCTTAAAAGCGGGACAAAAGTAACATATGATTCCCGTAATTTTTTTCCCTCAGATGCATTTTTAAAAATTATTTCTCTCTATATTAATATACATTTTCAATAAATTCTAGTTCTTACTGGAAGTTCCTCTTTTTAAGTCAATAAAGTGGCCACAGTTAAATCGGGAATAAAGTCCTATATGCAACACGGGAATAAAGTCGAGTATTCCCTCGGATTACTACTGCCCTCGCTTCGCGCAGGCAGTACACTCACCCTCAGGGGTAATCTTCGACTTTATTCCCTTGTTACATGTACTATTCTGTATAAATAAACAAATTTATAAGTTGATCAGTCCTTTAGTGTAATATATTGAAATCTCGGCTGTATCATCAGCTAAATTTCCATAAAGTCTCTCAACTAGAATTCTCAATAGAAATTTAAATAAAAACAAAACAATATTGAAGATGTACAAGAAGCCAGAAACGGAGACAAAAAGTCAGATAGAGAGACAGAAAGAGATAAAGAATCATTGAGCAATGCGATGATGGCAATAGAAAGAAAGACGTGTCGATCTGTGAGAAAAAGAGAGGGAAGCGCAGTTACGTGGATGCACGCTCGAGAGGGCACGAGATTCTCTCTCATTCTCTCTTACACTCCCTCGTATATATATATATATATATATATATATATATTTCGCTTGTCTCGCCTCTCCTTGCTCTCGATCTCGCGGATCTTGTAGTCGTTGTAAGCAGATTCGTATGTATTACAGAGAACGGGAGGAAGGAGCGAATCTCGCGCGTTTTACGTCTGAATGAACTCGCACGTTATATAGTGCGCGCAGCAGCTTCCTTTAGTGCAGTGTAATTGTTTTTGTATACGACAGATAATGCCGAGAAGACAATGATGAGGTGCACTTATTTCGTGATTGAATGCGGAGGGAGGGGGGAAAGCCTTAAGCCGGGCGCGAGTGGAAGAAGTCATCGACGATGTTTTATTGTGTGCCGAGAGGAAAGTGTTATATGCCTTGGGATATAAATGATATAGAAGGATTCGTGGGATATATTTTTTTATGTATCGTGGGCATTTTTTTATTTTGTAAAGTCCTAATTGAATATTATTGATGAATTGAATGTAATTTTGGACGCTTTACTGTTTTTGGATGTTGCAACTCTGTTTAAAGTAAATTTGTAATTTCATGGATTTAAATACTTAAATTGCGTTGTATTGATTCTGCCACTAAGAATCTGAATATTACGAAGGATCTTTTTATAATACATGACATCTTTTTATTTTGATTTATAGCTTAGAGGTCAATTGAAGAGAGCATAAACATATAAAAGGGGTCAATTTTAGTTTTTATTTATCTTTATCGATATAGTTTTCCACGCCAGTGATATACGTCATTTTATTATAATTATATTAAGATAAGATTTAACCTTCTTTATTGCTATTTCATTAAATCTTTACGAATGGAAGTTCACTTGTTTTGAGTGATTTCATACTTTCTCGATAATAGATAATACAACCAACCTTTATCAAGTTAAACTTCATCAATTCAATGAGTGAATTTCACTGGAAATCTTCGAATCGAATTTACAGAAAGTCAAAAGTCAGCCTACGGAGAGTGAACGCTTACGAATCACTTTTATAACTTTTATCTTCTTTTTCGACTATGGCTATTGTATTGGTATATAGAACCGTTTCGCCATTACCAGGTCGGTTATCAATTTTATCACTGGGAAAAACTATGATCTCACTCTCTGAGACTGAACTTCACTCAAACGAGTCATATATTAACTCGTTTGACAAGAAAAAAAAACAACCAACCTCTTTCGAATAAAATTCCACCCGCCAAAAACTTGCTCTTTTTTAAAAATACACATAAATTAAATCAAGTACTTTTTCGAAGTGATATTCTCACACGGCAAAAGTTAGCCTGATTATCTCTAACACTTACCCATAAAACTTCGCTTCTAACCGCTCCGAATCTGCCACTCGAACAAAGATCTCAACAGCACCAACCCATAAAAAGTACCTCTCTACTCTCACAAACATCATATCCACCGGTCGCAATCCACCTCGTCCTAGGCGACAAATCGTTATACTCAAACTCTCTCTCTTATTCGTACGTGCGCGTGCCATAGCGAAGTAATTTCTCATCCCCCAAAAAAAGTCCGCGCGCCAACATAACAAAAGTTCTTTATCACTCTCTCTCTCTCTCTCCCCTGTCTCTCTCCCTCTCGCTCTCTCACACTCTCTCTCTCTCTCTCTCTCTCTCTCTCTCTTGACCAGGGAAAAAACAAAGAACGGACGACGACGTCAACAGCCCGGGGCAAAAACAGGCCGGCGAAGCAGCAAAACGGTGAAAACGATCGGCATACAGCCGCGATTTCGACTGCTCCTGTTATACTGTGAATCGCGTATATCGCGTAACGGCTGCCGATGTTTTTCCGCGTGACACCGGTCGATTTTTTCTTCTTTGCTCGACCGCGCGCGATTCTTTAATTGATTGCCAATCAGCGCGGGTGCGAAACGCGGAGCCCCCGCGAAGCGTGCTCAATTGGATTAGTCGCTTTCACCGTGTCGTGAACTGGGATAAAGTATATAGAAAATAAATATATAAGTAAATACTAATATTTCAATTTATTATAAAATGGTTGTATTAATATCAAGCAGGGTTGTGAGTAGCTTAGCAGTTATCGTAATCACGCAATATTAACAGCCTTGATGAGTTTATTTATAAGCGAATGAATAGCGATCCTTGTTTTAAAATTACTATTATTATTAGAAATGATTCCACACATGGAGATTTGATCACCCTTTTTCTGATCAAGGCGATTATAGTTCACGAGGCATGAGAAATCCAAATTTCGGTTTCCATCTGATACAACAAAGGCGCTGTAATAGTATCTTCTATATATTTATTGCAATAAGATTTTTGCCTCACTTCTGCCTTTTGGCGAGAGTTATGCATTTGCGATGTCAACTGAATAGGAGATATATAGGTTGCTAGTTGTACTACTGGCTAAATTACTACCTAAACTACTGGCTGAACTACTGGCTGAACATACTGCTTGTTCTTAGTAGTATTTTCGCAACTACAGAATATATACTACTAAGTTTTTGTAGTTGTTGTTCTGTAATTAAACTGTACATTTTCTATAAGAAAATAAAAGTTTGCAGTTGTTTTTCTGTAATTAAGAAGTAAATTTCTTACAGTCCAAGGAAATTAGTAAGTTTGCAGTTGTTTCTCTGTAGTTATAATCAGTACTTCTCCATTGTAGTAACCAGTTATTTAAAACTTGGCACTAGTAATTCTGTAGTAGCGAAAATGCTACTGAGATCAAGAAGTTCAGGCACTATATTCGTTCAGCAGTTTAAGCTAGTTGAATGTAGTTCAGCCAGCAGTTTCTGTTCCTAAAAGTCTTCATAGCTAAAAATGTATATAATTTTACAAAATAGAAACACAATAATGTTATATCATAACAATTATCATTAAATTATTATCGATAAATAATCATTAAACTTTTATCATCTCAAAGAGACATTCGAATACAAAAAGGACGAACTAAATATATATGTAACAAAAATTCTAAGGATAATAAAATTATTAATGTTACGTAGAAATTGCATGGAACTCGGGTTATCATCGAGAATACTAACAATGGTTCTAAAGTACTATCTATCGTAAAAATCATTCAAGTCAATTTTTATTAAACTTTTTTCATCAACAAACTATTGATTCCAATAAATTAATAATTAATTTCGATTTGATCGCTAAATTTAAAAAATCCATAATTTACCAAACCTAATTACTTACAATAAAATATCAGATAATAATATCTAACAAAAACTTGCTTGCATTCAACTAATATTACAGAATCTTTAATATTTGAATCGCTATCATTTTACTAATTGTCATTACAGAATTCGTAGCCGAATTCAACTCTAAAAGTTAACTTCAATTTTCCCAGAATCTTGAACGTCAAAAATTTAAAAGACATCATTCTCAGTCCCCTTGCATCACTGTCAAGCCTCCCGTAATTACAATAATCACCTACATCTCTTATTTAATTCATCTTGCACGCGTGTATAATAAACACCGTATACGCACAATCAACACTTCATGGAAATCCGAGATCCGAGCAATGAAAAGAAGCTTAAGTGAAAGAGAGACAGCAGAGAGACAAACAAAAAGAAAGAACGTATCTCCGACGAGACAGCGAAAGCCGAGCTCTCTCACAGTTCGGGCGCGCGGCGCTCGATTTCCGGACACGCGATTTTTTTCCACGACGACGTCGCGCACTCTCTCTCTCTCTCTCTCTCACTCTCTCCATTCACCTGTGCTCTCCTGGACTTCATTCATCTCCTCTATTCCTCTCGTTCCTTTTAATCTCTCTCGTGGCTCCACGCCTCTTCTGTATATTTTCGAGCTCTTTATGTATATATCCTCGCGGAACGGAGAGTTTGCGCCTCCTCTCCTTTGCTCGCGTTCTCCATTATTCTTCCCCAAAACTGACCTATTGTCGAATGCTAATTTCGCGTGTTTGACTCTCTCTCACTCTCTCGCTCCTCGTGTCTCGTCTCTCCTTCTCTTCCACCCTATTCTTTCGGTCTTCTGTGCGAAGACGCGGAGAGTGTGCAGAGTCAGCAGCTGAGCCGTGCTGCACAATGTGCACGGCGAGCTCGCGCGAGCGCGCTAAACAGATTTTTCGCCATTCAAATGCGAGAGAGCTTTGCGCACACTTGGATTTCGCTCCCAGGCATGTTATGTATAACACTATATATGCTGGCACAGGATGCGAGAGCCGAAGAGGACTACTAGAGTTGAAGTCTGGCCGAGGGGCTTTGTCTTTCTTGACTCGGGGCATGTTGTTTTCGTGTTTTTCTCTTGTCTTCTTGAGTTTTGACTTTCTGTTTTGATGTCAGCCTCGAGAGGAAGAAAGAAAGTACGGAATTAATGCTGTAAGCGATGTGTACAAGTAAATAGCGGTTGGAATTATATAAAAAGGATGAGGAATTGCTGTGAAGTGAATTGTGAAAAATTACAATCATAAATGCAAAAAATCTCGAGCTTTTATCTTATTTATAGAGAAGAAGGTTGTTAACTACCAATTTTTATGTTCTATAATTTTCTTAAATTTTATTTTTTCACGCATAGTCATCAGTGGCTTTATACAATTTTTAATAGGTCATTATTTTAATTAATTTTAATTTCTTTGAACTAATGGAAAAAAGTTGTCTATCCAGCTTAGCCTCGCATAAGGTCTGACTTGTGCACCCGACGAACACCTATTCGTATGATACGTGTTTGAAATCTTCCGATATGATTAGCTAGAAGATATATTTTATCGAATAAGATTGTATTGTTTTATAACGATCCACGCTAATTAATTTCCGTTTCGATAAAAAGTTTTCTAACGTTTTGTTAAATATTACATTGCTATTAATAGTGTTAAAATACTTAGCAATGAAAATATTAGTTTAGAAATGTAGAAACGAATACATAGTGCGATTATATTCTTCATTGTTATAACAAACAGGATTAAATATTTCAAGAGTCTAATATTGTCTGTAGAACTTCATTCCAGGTATTAATATATTATTAAATAATCGTATTGAAGATGGCTTTACATTTCTTAATGCATACCGAACGTTGAAATCTTTACAAATGAATAATCTATCAAAGAGAATATTAATGAGCTTTTATAGCTATTGAATAATTTCATTCAATTGCATGGTTAGAATTTTGAAACATTACAGGAGAATTTGAAAATATTGAATAATATTGCGGATTCAGTATGCGATTAACTACAAGAAATTTTTAATTAATCATTTATGTTGATGAAAATATATCTTTACCAATTTCCTAAATTTTAGATATTCCCAAATTTTCTAAATTTTTGAAAAATCATCTAATAATTCTTCAAAGTAAACTAACGACCAATTAATAGCATTAAAATAAATCATCAAAAACTGAACCTGATTCATTACGATATAGACCCTTGAATACAGTAATCCTTTAATATACATATAATTCACCCCACTGCGTAAAATTCTTATTAAAAATATGACTATGCGCACATCTAATACCTACACCTTATCAACAAATCCAAACAAGCATACGAGCTCAAGACACTCGCACAGTTTACAAAAAAAACCCCTTCACCCCCACTCTCCTCAACGCATTACCTTCCCACAACCGTATAATGTACTCACAAAATACGTACACCGTTCACACATCAAAGACAACGAAAAAAAAAAGCACACCAAGACGCAGAAATCGCAGGAAGGAATCGAGCAATCGTCAAAACCGCGCGCGGCTCTCGCATGCACACAGTCCACCTCGGGATCCTGAGAGAGTAGAGGGGCTGCCATCTCTCTTTCTCTCTGTCTCTCTCTCTCTCCTGCCTTGCTCGTTATACTCTCTCTCTCTCTGTCTCTCTGTCTCTCTCTCTGTCTCCCTCTCTCCCTCTCTATCTCTCTCTCTCTCTCTCTCCCTCCCTCTCTCTCTCTCTCTCTTACTCTGCGGGTGTGAAACCACAGCGAGGCGGTTTCGGTGCTTAGTCCCCTGGGCCCCCGCAGCAGCAGCAGCAGCGGACCCGGCTACTTAGCGCGTCTTCAACCGCGCGCGAGTCTTCTATTCGCGCTGTCACCGACGATTTGGGAGATCAGCCTAGAGAGGTTTTTGAATGTTGATGCGTATGGGTTTTATAGAAGTTTAATTGATCCGACATTGGGTGAGAAGAGCGAAATAGTATTATTTTTTTAGTACAAACATAGGGACGTAGTCGATCAGTGTTACGTGGACCTTTTAAGAATTAAGAAAATAAGCCCTAAAATTTCAACTTAAGGAAGCAGGACTGGATGAAACCTAAAAAAAGATTTTTTTTACGAATCCAGAAAACTTTTTATGTTTAAATTGAATCATTCTGAAAATGTTCATACTATCAATAATTAACAATATCTTAACAAAGTTCCTGTAATAAATATGGTAATGAAAATAATGATTTATTGTGACGTGTAGGATCAAGATTTTGAGGTTTTACAATGGTAAAATTTAAGATATTATTGTGTTTTGATAGCATACAAATTTTTTTTTGGGTTTAACCCGTGCCTGCCCCCTTAATTGAGCCACTCCAGAGATATTGTGATGAAACACACACACACACACACACACACACACACACACACACACACACACACACACACACACACACACACACACACACACACACACACACACACACACACACACACACACACACACAAACACACACAAACACACACACACACAAACACACACACACACACATACACATACATACACACACACCCTCACGCACACACAGATACACACTCTCACACATACACACACATACACACATACATTTTCTAAAATTAAGTATTTTTATTCCTGCGATCTCATAATTTAGCAAAACTCTCTTTTACTATTACGAAGCTTCTTTTTAGAAGCGAAAGTATATAAAGGTTTGAACAAGTAATAACAGATCATTTAGTTAGACATGTTTTCGTCCTGAAGTCGTATTCCAAGATGAAACTTATTAACTTGCAGAAATGTGTGATGAAATAAATGAATCTGGATTGATAAATTCTTAATTAGATAATTAACAGAAAAAAGGAAATAGAACAAATTCTTTGAAATCAAGATGAAAATATCAGTAGACTTTTGAGACTACAAAGTTACCACGTCCATTATAAATGATTTAGAGCATATCGTAAAAAACTGACTGCAGTTCTCCTGATCATTATAAGAACGTCTTGATGAAGCCGTTAGCCATTTTCTCACATCCTTTTCATTTTATTCTTAATGATGAGGCTTATAATGTCAAGACTTTTTGCGGGCAGACCATTTTTTGCTCGTTGAGCTTTGATGGACTTTGATAACTCTATTTTAGAATTAAAGCCTAGTCTACTGTTACTAAAACTAACTACTTTCTACGCCGTATGTACGTCTCTTATCCTTTTTTCTGATTATTCATAGTCTTTGACAGTTAAAAATCTTGTTTTTTTTAAATCGTTTGCAGTATCAAAGTTTGTGATTACACCTATTATCAAATTTTGGAAATAGTACTATGACGCTCATAATGTTATACACTACTTAGTTCTACTTAAAAAAGACAGAAACACTAAAGTAAATTGAGTATATTTTTAAAATAATAATGTTCGTAAACAATAAAAAAAGTATTTTATAGATATTTCTTCTAAATATAAATTTTTAATACGTTTAATATTGAGGGTCATCTCTTTATTAAAAAAGTAAATCCATACATCCATTCAAATTATTACTAGCTTGTAATAACTTTATAATGTAATAATTATAACTTTGCATCAGCTGTAATAAAATTGAAATCCATCAACTTTATATCTCCCACTTCACACCAAAAGCCAAACAAATCCCAACCAGAAGGTAGAAAATAGATCACAAACCGTCGCCAAAGCAAGCAAAACGAGGAGGAAGAAAGTCGAGTAGGAAGACGACAATAACATAGCCGTCGTCGAAGAAGAATAAAAGAAGAAGGCGGCAAGGCGGCGCGTGGGGCTTCGGTTCCCACCGAGATAGATATGCCCTCCTCGCGCGCGCACGTCCGTCTGGTAAGTCGATATTGCCAGCGTCCGTCTCTCGCAAATATACACCTTTCTCTCTTTCTCTTTCAGTCTGTGCGTGCGTATCCCTGCATGTACAACCGGTAAGCGCGCGTTCCTTGCGCTCGCGCACCTATATTATAATACAAAAATATATAACGCACGCATACACACCGACACATCGCAGTTTTACACGGGCTTACGCACACACCTATGCGCAAACACATGGAGGGAAAAACGCGTGCGTGACGCACCTACGACAACTCGAAGTCTTATGATGGTTAAACATGCATGTACATGGATACGCGTACACACATATACTCGTACGTATATAAGGTGTATACTCAAAGAAGGAGGAAGGAGGGAGAGAGAGAGATTTCTCCTTGGTATCACTTACCATATACGCGCGCGCGCGAGCGCTGATTTATTCTTCTTATATTATATGCCCTATAAAGTATCGGCTCACAGAGGGGCATATTGTGTTTCTCTCCGCTCGCGCTCGCGCGCGACGATTGACACTCGCGCGAGACCCGTGATATTGCCGCGATGCACGCGGCGCGTTATAGTTGACGGAGCAGCGGGAATTGCAAAAAACTAAGGAAGCGTTTGGAGGAATTTTTCCCGAAGAAGAGGGAGATATGCATGCACGCGCGTGCGCGCGCGAGCTCGAGGCCGGTATGGGACGACGGGCTTCTTGACTGTGTGTGTTTGTGACGGGGATCGGGTGTTGTTTTAACGAATTTTTGCAGACGTTTGCGAGGATTCAATTGGTTTTTTTTAGGGTTGGTCGGGGTATCCGAAGTATTTTCATGGGAAAGCTGAAAATTCATACGAATCGGAAGGTCCGTTTGCGTAGCGTAATGTTAATTGATATTCGTTTTATCGTCGTGATTTTATGCGGAAAAATGCTTTGGGGAGACGTACCCTAGCAGTAGTAATAGATAATAATAGTTAGACGTTCATATTTTAAATTTGATTAATATTAAAAGAATTAATATATATAAATAATTTTAATTCATTATGCATAGAACAATAAATCTGCTAATTGGATTGTTCCAAATTTTCTGTTAATATCTTATGCAACAAAAAAGTTTCTACTTTCTATATAGATTAAGAACTACAGAATTAATTTATCAAATGTTCAAAAGTTATGATTCAAAACATAATTATAATTACAATTTTATTATAAACGTGCTACTATATATCTAAACTTTCAATATTACTGTTTACTGGTAAATAACATCATTTTTTCTTTATTCAAATTCAGTAGTATACTATTATTTTCGCTAAGAGTGTCTATTAAAAAATCCAGTCAAAATTCAGTTACACACTTCCTTTCTATTCCATTCATTCGTGTATTCATTCATCATTCTTTCGGTCCGCAAAGTCTCTGAAAATCACTACGGACAAAAGAAAAGCTCCAAATCTTCAAATAATCATTATGACTTCCTTTCTCCGCGGGATATAAATCCAACAGTGTTTCTTCAAATACCAAACATGAATACAAACTCGCACGAACTTCTTTCGTCAAGCTATTATATACAGCAAAAACCTCCTAAGATTCAGTCTTCGAATGAATCCAACTATACGAAGGAACAGTATACAGAACGGGAGCTCCTGAAGCGCCACTATAATGTTCATAATCCTATTCATTACAATACTTTAGAAGAACGTATAAAAAGTAGTAATACCCAGAAATAGTTGGACGTTCTATTTCACGGTATGAATTCATTAAGAAATGCTTGACTACATGCTTTACTACAGCAATTAAAATTCGAAATTATCTCTATATTGAAAAAAAAAATCATTTTCAATTTGTTATTCACAGAGCTATAATTGAGTGTACGGATCGGATAATTCAACGAGTGTTCGAAAACGAGAAAAAGAATTGCCAAAATAGTTAAGCTCTGGTTTAAGCAAAATAATCGTTTTTTCCTAAAAATGTTCGTACTAATGAGCACTCTCTTATTATGAAATAGTGAAAATTCACTGTCAAACAGTGAATATTCACTATTTTGAATAGTGATAACTCAGCAACTAAAAACAGTGAATATTCACAATTTGAAATAGTGAAATAAATTTTCACTGCTTGAATCAGTGAAATTTAACCATATTCAGTAAATTAAAAAAATAAGGCTGTTATTTAAACGCGTATATAATTATATATGAGATGTATTATATAGTGATTATGTCTTTTCATTTGAACATTTATATATATTAAAATAAGAAATAAATTAAAAATGCGAAAAAAACTTCTGCGATGGGGATCGAACTCTGGTCCACAAGGTTTACAGTCCAACGTCTTCACCACCTACATAGAGTAAATTTTATAACTCATATAAGGTGCTGCGAATATAACTGATATAAATATATTGATTAAAAAGGTACTTCCGATAATATGAAGAAATTCATTAGTATGCACAATACAAAAAAGATTAAAGTTGAATTTAATTATAATTTTTCTTTTGAAAAATTAATAATTTTAGGCATTTGTCCAATTTTTTACACAGGGAATATGGATCAGAATTCTAATTAAGACATTAGTTGCACTATTTTTATTAATTAATTAATTAATTATTTTGTTATTACATAATAAAAATAATATTTAATGTTCATGAAGTAAAAATATGTCAACTAAAATTAGGTTATGAAATACCAACTTGATCCCTACCTTGCCGGCCTTTAACTTATGTATTAACTACCAAATTAGTGATAAGTCACTATTTTTCTAATGAATACAGTATTCATTGGAAAAATAGTGAAATTTTCACTGTTTCGCAAGTGGAATTATTTTCACTAGTTAAAATAGTGAAAGTTTCATTAGAAAATAGTGAAATTTTCACTGTTTCGTAAGTGGAATTATTTTCACTAGCTGAAATAGTGACAATTTCACTATTTCAAATTAAGAGAGCACTCTATCTATGAGAATATGCGACAGGTTTTTGTTTACACCTTAGTTTCTTTCAGCCACTTTATGCGTTCGTCGATTTATTCATTTCGGGACTTCAATTGGTCTTTCTATTCAACTTGCATATTATTTTAATATCTACTCAAAACTTCTGTCGAATTTCACTTACACACTTCCATTATATAATTATATTCATCCATCGAGTCCGCAAAATCACTCAAAATCACCACCCAATTCATCTTCAAAAATCCAAAATCTACCACGACTTCCTCCTTCTCAATACCTACACAATGTTTCCCCAAAACCAAAATGTGAATACAAACTCACAAACTTCTTTCATTGATCTACTCTACTCAAAGCTCACGACAAACGCATCCTCTACATGAATAGAACGTACGCAAGAAACTAATAAACAACAACCGGACCCCCCAAAACGCTTGCATCTATTCCCCACAAAAGCCAGAAGTCCGTGCGCCTTAAGAAAAAAAGAATCTACGAGACTTGTCTCCTCCGTAGCTGTCGAAACGGTCCGCTCACCTTCGGGCATCACAACGCTGCACAGCAGCAACAGAGAGAGAGAGCAGAAAAAAGGCTCGTCTCTCTTCCGTTCTCCTTGACTTTACTTTTCTCTAAGTCGCCCGAAAAAAAGGAAGAAGAAGCAGAAGAAGAGGACCTCTCGCTCTGTCTGCTGCCTTCCTGCGAAATCGAGCTATTATATTCCCGACCCAGATGGTTCCTTCTCTCTCTCTCTCTCTCTCTCAGCTCCTTTCGCTTACGTATACCAGGGGTGGTGCCTCCTTTGTTTTGGTTATTGTTGTTCCGGTAATTGCGGTGCTCAATGCGCACACGTATATGTATAGATATATACACGCGGCCGATTTCGGTAATCACTTGGACGCCTTCTACGCTGCTCCGTCCTTCTATTTTAACCCTCGTTCTCTTCTCTCTGACTTCTCTTCGGCTTCGGCTGGCTACGGATTCTGTATGTATATTATACACGCGCGCGCGCGTCCGAGTGCGCGGAGATCGGCTACTAGCTACTATATGGGAGTAGAGGCGCAAGCGGTGCCTTTGAGAAGAGATCTCCGATCTCTGGATCTGCCGGAACGACCCCGACCTTCCGGCATCGCGGCTCAAGTGCGCGATATGCTGTGTTTGGGTGTATTATACGTGGGTCGACCCCGACATTGTGCCCTTAATTGTAATCGTATAGAATTTTTTTTTTCTTTTACAGGTGATTGAAAATGTTTGATTGAGTATCGCGGAATCGTATGAAAGTGGATGGTAGAGGAATCCGTGGTAGGACGTAAGGCAGTTTATTTTTCCAGTTTTTCAGCCTTTTTGTTATCAATGATTATTTATACAAATTAAAATTTAATTTAAGTACAAAGTAAAAATAATAAACTTAATTTATTAAAATTTTAATGCAAAAAAATTGTTTTGTTGTAAATTATACGTATAATTAATTAATACATTTTCACTATTAAATAATTGGTTACTAAATAGATACAGTATTAGAAATCATGTAAGATTAATAATTTGTTTATTTTAAAAAACAGGCTGGAGCAATAAACGAAGCGTTCAAAACCTAAAAAATATTTTATATGTACCTATAATGATTGATATTGATTTAAAGCCATACATTAAGTCTATTTCACCATATATAAATCCCATTTTACTTCATCGCAAAAGAAGACTAAACACTGCTTCTTATCAAAATTTCTATGTATCCATCCCTCGAATACAATTTCATCCATAACCCTACATTACACACGCACTACACCACTAGTCACAATTCAACAGAAAAATGTTCCCACAAGTCTAAGTCATTTAACGTAAAAGAGCTCCTACTTTTGAGTGTTACACAAGCGCAAGAGTGCGGATTAACTGCTTGCATCCTCGGCTGTCCGACACTGGCTCCCGATTGTATACTTACTTGCGTAATACCGCGTCTCTCGGCTCCTTTATATTGGCACCGATGCGTAGACTCGCGAGTCAAGGCTGCGCGGAACTCGCGCTCCTTGTTCGACAAGATGCGGGTTCAGGGGTTATTAATAATTGAGATGCTCTTCAGGAGGCTTTGTTTCTCTTCTTTTTTTGGGTGATTGGCGGTCGATATGTTTCGGTACTTACGTTTTTTTGCTACCAGGGTATTGTTGAGCGGTAGGATGTACTTGCTTATGTTGTTTCGTTTTTATGCTTCTTTTTAAATATTAAACTTAATTTGTCTGATTTAGTTGGAAATCGAAATACTTAAGGGGTTTTAATGTGAAGTGCTGTTCTTAAATTCAATGTCTTCGTTATCTTCGAATTCTTTTAATTTTCTTATACTTACATATTATATATAAATATAAATACATAATTGCCCATACAACTGGAATTAAAAATAAAATTGCGTTGTCTGGCGTATCCTAAACATGATCTACTTAAATAATTGTTAATACTATTATCTTTTAATTCATTATCGTTATAATATACTGCAACGTTTATATTCTAAAAACTTGAATCCGGTGCATAACATCGACATGTAGTATACATAGTATGTGTTTAATTAAAAAATAATTTAGAATATATTACGTGTAAAAATAACATTAAAAATGCAATTTAGCAAAAATGCAAAAGTTCATTAAAAGTATAAAATTTATCATGAAATTTTTGAAAAATATAGAGTTTAGTTCATCGATAATATCAATACGTTCTTTGTTATTTATAATTCTTAAAAATCTTACAACGACCATCAAAATCCTATCTTCCACTTCAACGATCATCCAACAGCACCAAAGCAACCTGCAAAAAATCAAAGCTCATTAAAATACAATACCCTGCATTCGCAACTCACAACTCGTACAACTCATCCTCGTCTCACATTTCTCACAGTCGAGCGAAAAGCAATGACGACGACGACAACGATGATGATGATGATGCTCAGCTTCCGGGCCCTCCCTGCAGTCATCGGCTCAAACCTCACACACACACACACACACACACACACACACACACACACACAAACACAGACACACACACAAACACACACACACACACACACACACACACAAACACAGACACACACACAAACACACACACACACACACACACACACACACACACACACACACAGCTTAAAATGAAACGAAGAGAAAGAGAAAGACAATTTGCGCCTTCGGCAGAGAGCATCGATCGAGTGCGTGTGCGCGGGCACAAAGGAGCGAGTTACACTTGCGCGCGTCGACACTATGAACCGCAAGAAGCGATCGCCGGGCCCCATTCAACTCTTCCTATATAGATACCTGTATATACGTCGGGGGGCCCATCGATTCTTGTGCATGCGCGAGGCGCGAGCGTATATACGCTCGATTCATCCGCGTCGGCGCTCGTGAGAAAAACTCGAAGCGATTGTTTCTTTTACTTTCGTTTTCGTTTTCGTTTCGTTTTCGGCTCTTTGAATGGAGATGGGGTGAATGCGTTGGAGGGCGAATGAATGTACGGATGCGGATGATGATGATTACGATGATGGTGATGATGATTGTAGGTGAAAATTTCGAGGTGCGTTGGCAGTCATGGGGTCAGTGTCATCCTGGAGCAAGAGCGCGTTTGGAGTTTTTTGCTTTGAACTGAAGATTTTTTTTACGAAACGTCCAAAGTATTTCAATTTTGTGAAACAACAATTTTAGAAATGTGTAAAAATATCGCCAAAATCTTTTCAAAAATGAAAATAGTAAGCAATCGGCAATGATTTTCTTTTTTATGATTATTAACATAATTTACTATCAATGTTGACGTATACTACTGAAATTAAAATTAATAGTTAAAATAAAATTATCATACGGGAGAATATTTGTAGACTGCTATCTTATTCAGTCATTTTGTTTTATTAAATTAATTATTTGATGGCAAATGATTTTCTTTTAAATTTAATCTCAAATCGTAAACTCTGTCAATGCTTCGAAACAGTTTTCACCTTATGAAAAATCTTATAAGTTCTTTTTACGTTTATCTTATAACTTTTTTGAATTATAAATTATTGAAAAAATAAATTTCATTTACTGGTGTCA
The DNA here is from genome assembly GCA_949152435.1 of Gastracanthus pulcherrimus. Taxonomy (NCBI): domain Eukaryota; kingdom Metazoa; phylum Arthropoda; class Insecta; order Hymenoptera; family Pteromalidae; genus Gastracanthus; species Gastracanthus pulcherrimus. The sequence continues at coordinate 86,862,937 of OX424572.1, forward strand.
AAGAGATATTTAAAAATGTTATTTTTCCTTTTATGTGTGACAGTGAATAAGGTAAATGTCCCAATGTCTGCTCACGTCCCTATTTCTAATCACTCGAAGTTTTTCTGTTATTATAGATATGAACTTTATTAAAGTATTTGCGCGTATTAACATACTAATCCAATAAAAAGATACAAATCATATGAATGAAGTCTATAAAACCGACGGTGATCAGAATAGATACACATCGAAATCACCGCTTTTTACTGTGAGCAGAAATAGGTGCATTTTCCGTACGCTTTTTAATTGACTATTATTAATATTTAAGTCTTTAAAATGTTTTTTACGCATTTACATTGTATTGTTTGATTCATAATTAAGACAATAATCACAGCTGCTTTATAAATTAATGTTAGAATAACTTTTTAAACTTTTCTGTTTAACGAAAATTGGTTATATGAGTAGAAATCGGGATATTCACCTTATTACTCTATTTGAGATATATCTCGAAAACACATAATAAGATAGGCCGTTATATAGTGTACTATAATATATGATATACCTTTTCAACAACGATTTCTCATGATTTATATTGACGTTATACCATTTTATTCCATACATTTTTTACATAGAAAGATAGCATAAGGATAAATGAACGTAAAAAGAAGTCAGATAAATAAGTTTTATTAATTGAAAAACTCTTCTGTAAATAAACAATCCTCAAAAATAGCTGATTTTAAAGAAAAATGTAATTATTCCAAAACCATGTAAAATATTTTGCCAAAGATCTATATAGAGGTTTTTAGGTCTTTACGAACCCGAGGTCAAAATTAGGCAATAAAAATGTTCGTCCATATTGGGTAATCAGATGGCGCAAAACAACTCTTATACCCTAAGTTTCACAATAATTGGCCTGTCATACTAAAATCGACGGCTGAAAGGGTTAAAATCCAGCAAAAACAGCAATCCAAAACTAAGTATACAAAAGACAGAACCTCCTGGCCTACAACTAAACACCGTTTCTCTCTCTCGCTCTCTCTCTCTCTCTCTTCAATCTGTAGAGCTACTGTGTACACGCATTTCCCGCGATTTCTCCACGACGCGCACTCTCCTCCTCGCGCAAAATCATACGTCAACGCATTAATTGCGAGTGCGCGCCGCGCGCGAATTACGCCACGCGTCGCTGTATAGTAGGTAGTCGTCGAGACGAGGGCCGCGCGAAAGAAGGCGCCGCTCTGGGCGCGTTTAATTTCAGCTGGCCGAGACCGCAATCAGGCAGTTAACGCACTCCGCGCTACTTCTTCGCGGTTCACAGTCGCGAGCTCGAGGTGGCAATTCTAGCGCGTCGTTGCGTACGTATGTATTTTTCTGCGTCGAATCTTATTGTCGTGCTCGCGAGGTGCTTCTCACCTTTTGGCCCCGCTGTGTGACGCTGATGATTTTCTAGATGGCTTTCCTGCGTTTTCGTCTGTGTTATTTCCAGTTTCTAAGAGGTGGGGGTCAAATTGTTGTGTGAAACTTTTATTAGTATATTATGCACCTAGGGAATAAAGTGAGCCAGTAAAAGGCTGCGTGTGGTTTGACGCCCGAGCGGAGCAAGGGCGTCATACACGCTGGCAATCGCTGGCTCACTTTATTCACGCGTGCAATATACAATTTTTTAACATATCTACCAGAAAGTTTGTCCTCGTTCACCGCCGAAAAGGGAAAATAGTGCTACATATTAACTCGCCTTCGGCTCGGGCACAAACAGCGCGTGGCGCGGCGGGGACTAGAGTGGTGGTAGGGATTTAATGTAGCGCTTTATTCCCGACTCGGCGGGGCTAAAGTACGTACTTTATGGCTGGGTGTGTTAAAAAATATTTTTCGATACGTTATTCGATAGATTGTGAGATTTTGCGTGAAAGAGAAGATTGAAGTATTGTGGTTTTTAAACGCTTTTATTTAACTGGACTTATATATTGAAAATGAGGTCAACTTAAATTAGGAGCACAGCTCTAGTTTTTTTCACACAACTTCTCGAGACTATAAACAATTAATATTTGCCCATGAACAGGCTCGAAACAAGTGCCTATCGAATCTAAAATGATTTATCAAATACGGCAGGTTAGAATTTCCATGCATATATTTTTTCTTGAAAACAGTTCTAAAATATTTGTGCAGCTATTTTTATTTTTATTTTTGATACTTAAATCAAACATTTGTATTGCATTAATGTTATTTTGCAAATTACGTTGATCTTAATGACTCACTTAAAGTGATTGGTAATGGTTCGGTAGAAGGTACAACGAAAGACAAGGATGCGTGACTACTCACTTCTGATTCAGAGAGATACTTTGAGGAGGATGAGGATTCAAATGACGTCAAAGAATACATTCCCTAAAGAACAACAAATATTGTATGCTTTAATTGAGGGATTTTTTTATAGTTCGTTTATAGAATAAAAAGACCGAAAGTGTAATATATTATACAAATTCCACTTTTTATGCAGTGATTAAACTTAAATTATAAAGGACCAGCACAGAGGAAATGGAAATCGGCAACCGGTCAAATTGTCTGAAAATGAAATATGCTATAGTTTATGGTGTGCTGAATAAAAGTTCTTATCGGTCCAAGACCCAATAATGGCCAGTTTCGGCAGTAAACGACACTGAATGTCAGCGAATTTGATAGTGTACACACGCAGCGGCTACAGCCTCTGAGCGTAATTATTTGAAGCCGTTATCATTTGAAGTTCTTTAAAATCAATAAAAATACAAGATAAGGGGTTTTTATATCGCATATCACCAATCTGGGGTCAGATTTAGTATTTGGTGGCCCTAATGGGGAGTGGGCTCCTAATCATTCAATTCATCGTGAGGTTTTTTGGAATTGCTGAAGACTTTATTTTCGAGGGTTTTCGTGGTCGCTGATCCCGAATCTGGAGTCAAATGTACAATAAGGTGCCTCTAGCAGGGTCTAGAGGAACTAAGTAGTCTTCTTAAGAATGGCTTATTCATTTTTTAGTGTTTCCATAGTCGCTGATCACGGTAGGTGTAAGTAGTTAGGTAGGTAGATAGACAGGCCGCTGCGTGTGTACGCTATCAAATTCGCTGATATTCAGTACCGTTTAGTGCCGAAACTGGCCATCGTTGGGTCTTGGACCAATGAGAACTTTTATTCAGCACACCATAAACTATAACATATTTTATTTTCAGACAATTTGACCGGCTGCCGATTTCCATTTACTCTGTGCGTGGTCCTTTGGCTTATTGAAATTGCTATATTTCTTTCTCTGTTCACTCCATTTTTTCGTTTCTTTAACTTTTCAATTTGTTTGTGCTTTACGTACTCTTTCTTCTTTCTCATATTTACTTCACTCAAAACAGGTCTCATGATTGTAAAATGCAAAGAAACTGCTTCTCGTATTTGTATTATTCAGTTTTGCTAAGTGCAATAAGAGGTTATGATGTTTAAACAAACGCACGTTGCGGACGGCGCATTGTGGATGCGACAAATCGATGTAAATTTGCTATTTTATTAATACATATTAGTTTTTTAGGTATAATGCAAAGCTATTTCTAAAAAGTTTATCAAATAGTATATTTTGGTCATTTATTTCACCGATTTTAATTAATATTTATAGCACAAACATGCGTTGTGGATGCAACATTTTTTGTTCGTTTTTTAATCGGCTCACATAGGTGGTATTTAAATTTTAGGCATTATGTTTACTAAAATAACAAAAAAAGGATTATAATACAACATAATACTGTTGATGTATTTCACTCATATTAAAGTCGTTTTAAGGTAATTCAATTATTATTTATTGAGTTATTCATCGTCTTGTGGATGCGACACCAAAAATCTACGACAATTTTAAAATGTATTTAACTCTGATTTTATGAAATGATGATGTAATTTGTTGCTCATATTTAAAAAAAATATATTTTATGTTTTTAACTGAACTTTACTAAAAAAAATAATGTTCTTCTTATCATTTTATTATAATAGAGAAGAGACATGATTTTTTATTTTATTTTTTAAATAATCTTTACTTAAAACTATGCACAAAAATATAAATATCAAAATTTGTAAGTCTATATTTACCGCGTAAGAATTTTTCAAAAAACAAAATTCTGTATTAGAATTCAAACGCTATAAAGAAACCGCGTGTATTAGAATTCAAACGCTATAAAGAAACCACGTGGTGTGCGGCCGCATAAATATGGCCGCACACCATGGGAAACAATGTATATACGACGCTACCCATAACCTAACTTTTCAATTTAAATACCAAAACTATATTTGTTTATAAGCTCACAAAATCATATATACCCGCTTCTTAGCCAATCGCAGGATAGTTCGATATTCAAATACTTTGAAAATTTATAAACTTTTAATTAATATTTACAAACTTAAGAGACATCTAATCGATTAAAAAATTACGTCTAATGAATCAATACATATTTATTTATTGTAGAATAAAGGATCAGCTGTTATTTGTGTACCATGTCTCTTCCCTATTCTTTTTCTAAAATTCTGTAATTAAAAACTACATGTTTTCCATATTTTTACGACACATAAATCGAAGTAATTTTCTAGATAAAACTTATGAACTAGAATTGTTATCAAGCATGTAAAAAAGTAAGCAATACCTTCAACAATGACATTAAATATATAAGTCGTTGGATTCCAAGACCTGTCAAGTCCATTTTTCCGTAAGATCTATAACTGCGCAACCGATCACGCAATCGTACTACTTACAGCAAAATGGACTTGTCAGGTTTTAGAATCCAACGCTTCACACAACGCTATTACAAGTACACCTGTCAATTGCATCAATCTCCCAATTAGTCACAATATCAATTACAGTTAATATTTTTGGCCCTCCTCCCGTAAAGCTTCTCACCATCGAATTAAAAACCACCTCAACGAAGCGTGCAGCAATAGTATATCGTACCACCGCGAGCAAAGCGCTTTCTTGCGACGCATCTGTAGCGGTCCATGAATGAACGACACAGCGAGTCCCCCTCGAAGATATCGTATAAAAAAAGACCCGAAAGGATATATACTCGAGCGAGAGTAAGACAGAGAGTCCTGCTCGACTTCATTCACGGACCACACCGGTACAGTTTCTCAACTCCTCGGGTCCTTTCTCACGTGGCCCCGCGCTGACTTTCCGGTCGATCTGCTCCATTTCTGGGCCCAAAGAAATCAGCTTCCTCTCTCTCTCTCTCTCCCTCTCCCTCTCTCTCTCTCTATCTCTCTTCGATGTATTTTCAATGTGTGCGCCAGTGTGTCCGCTTGTCTCTCGGCTCCGTTATTTCAAAACTCGAGGAGGCGGAGGCGCAGATGAGGATGAAATTGTTGTCCGGTAAGAGGGACGGAGAGAGAGAGAAAGACAGAGAGAAGTGTCTTGGTCTCTTCTGGGAATTGAGGAGATAGTGGTATGTATATGTACATGTGGCGCTGCGCCCTTGAAGGCACGATGCTCGCTGGATCACTCTTGTCATCCGCTCTGAATCTCTTCATTGTCTATCTGTTATATCGCCTTCTTCTGTCTCGGGTTTTTGGTGGCTGCGAGCTGGATTTTTCTTTTTGAAAACTTAGTTTGGCTGTAACCAATTTGAATTGTGGAGAAAGAACACTTTTAATATTGACGTTGTAGGTAAATGCATTAAATATTATTGTCAACTTAGCAGATAAAAAATATCATATTCTGTCACTTAATAAATTAGGTAGTATTTAATACTATCTAAGGCCGGTTTAAGACATTTGTTAAAACTAATACGTCAACTAGTATTTTTTCTATTGTATGGTATTTTCTTTACTCACATTTCTATTTGTTTATCGTAATGTTTTAACTTAGAGCCTATTTTGATTGCGGTAGTCATTGGTACACTTGCAGTAATTCGGATGTAATTTGCATTTGAAGTGAGATGTTCATTTTATACAGTACCTTTTACGTAGAACGTAATTATGAGAATGTAAGTTAGTACAAATAGGACGAAGTAATTTGTAGATTTAACTTGTAGATTTAATTATAATTTGGACTTTGAATGAAAGAAATTTAAACCTATTATGTCCGTCAGGTAGAGAAGAAAAGAATAATGGACACGTGTTTTTTCCTTTTTTAATTAATTAAAAATTAAAGAAGGTGCAGGAGGTTAAAGAGCACGTTGCGTCACAGGTGTATTTACAGGCGTAACGTCATTCGCATTGGAGTATATATATACATGGAAAATCCGTAATCTTCAAACGACTGTAACTTTTATAATTTTGATTTTTAAGGAAAATGAAAAAATACCTGTCTAATATTTTTTTGTTCTCTACCTGACGGTCCTAATACATTTTTTCATGGAAAGACCCAATTCTTCAAAACTTAGTTCAATAGTGATATATTGTAAAATAAGTATGATAATCAATTATTTAAAATCCGTTTTATGAAACACATTACATTACATTAACAATAATTGATTTTTTAATACATTCGTTAACATTTCTGATACACGCTCTTTCGTAACAGATGCGTATTCACTCAGTAGTTCCCAAACGACATTGTACACGTAATAAGCTGTCGGGCAAGTGGACGATCGCGCCAGCATCGTCAATGGACTTTCCGTCCCCACGAGAGTAGCCTTTTAGCTTGTCATCATCGCGAGTATGCTAATTTCTTCTGAAGTGCAACCTGCCAGTTTTCCTTCCCATTTATAAATTCTCCGTATTTTTATCGCGACCAAAAATAGAATTTGCCCGATATTATAATATTATTACACTAAAAAATTTTTTTCCTTATTTTATTGGTGACTCCCCTTTCTCGTGAAATTTAGGTATTATTACAAATCGAAATATAGCATCGGGGATTTCCCATCGGTAAAAATGAAAGAGCGATGGCTTTGACTTATTTGTATTCTAAGTAGGTCTTGTGTGTAAGGCTTTGTATTCAAGGTGAATACGTATCGCTTAACTATATATTGATTAACTCATAATGTATAGATCGTAAACGATTAATTTTGATTCACAAAGTGCAATGTTGTGGAATATGCACTATTAATAATTTAATTTCTAATTTAAAGCTTTAAACAATTTTTTTAATTTTTACGTGTAGAACTGAAACCGAAAAATAATTACGACGAATGAAGACGAAATATATTTTCAAGCAAATTTAACTTTTCATAATTTTAATTTTTCTAAACTTTTCACATTTATAGTCAATAGTTCATTTTTTAGTATACGTTATTCAACTTTTCTTAGCTACAGTGACTAGAAAGATTTCGTTGTCGGGATTTTAAACTCGTCACCTTAGTGCTTTTCCATTATTATAATACTATAAACATATCTCATTGAAGACTGAAATTTCTCTACCTCTGAAAAAAAATTGGAATCAACCTCTCCCGGAGTAGACATTCACACTTGTTAAGTTAATAGTCATTGACTACACAAGTATGAATATTCACTCCACTAAAAACTGTTCAGATCGCAATAAAACCGAAAAAGTTTCTCCGAGCACCTCACAAACAACAAATTCTCAATCGCGTAATCCAATCACCTCTCCATCGTCAGCATACACCGCTGTGAACGAGGTCAAGCCCAAGTGCTTTGACATCGATAATAAAACGCTCGGCGATTCCTCGAAATCCGATGCATCATCACACTCGCATGAATGACATGTTAAAATTCATCGTCCGATCGTCCATCCGCATGTCCGCGTGTCGCCAATCACGTACGTGAAACGATGGCGCTACATAATGCTTATGCACACGTTTCGTACATCAGTCCATCGACTGAGTCACGCGAACGCGCGCAGCGGCTAATTAATGATCAGCCGCACGCTCGGATCTTACTCACTCTATACTCGAGGATGTTTCCCGTTCGCCGTCGCCTCGGCCGCGCGCGGGTCGTTCCGGTATTGTGATTCCGATTCGCGGATCTGGAAAGACGCGATTTTACAGAAGCGGAGGAAAAATTTGGGTGAAATGGAATACTACCGATGACGAATTGAACTGTATGGTTGAACGCTATTCTGCAAATAACTTTATGTGGGTTTTTATGATGAATAATAAAGAAATCAGGATCTGATAATATAAAATAATAAATAAAAAATAAATAAAAAATAAATAAAAAATAAATTAAATGTAAATAAATAAATAAATATATTAATAAATTAATAAAAAATAAATTAAATGTAAATAAATATATATATATATATATATATATATATATATATATATATATATATATATATATATATATATAATAAATTAATAAAAAATAAATTAATTAATAAATAAATAAAAAAAATATAAATTCAAAAATAAAAAGTTATAATTTAAAAAAATTAAGAGGTTATTAACATACTGCATAACGATTCTAGGGGGCGGTGGGGTGGGGGTCAAGCATACCGTGACATAATGTGACAGAGGGATGGAGGTGACGTTATATGTATTGCAAAAAATTTGGATGCATATAGAAACGACTTCAGAAAGTAACGCTCTGAAATGTAAAAAGTCATCCATTTTATGAATGATGACTCCAACTCCAAAAAGTTGTACATAAATAAAATTCAATTAATCAAAACGTTGACTTTGATTTCTAATCGTAACCAATGCACCACTTCTAGACTAGTACAAGACTAGGGCCAGTCGAATCAAAGACTATTTTGCAGGCGTAAATAATATATTTTTTTTAAGTTATAAATATATTTTATTGCCTACAAATTGTGATTTCCTTACTATATTTTATATTATATGCAATCGGGCATCGATAAATCTAGCATCGAGAATTAGAAATTCTCTTGCAAAGACAGGATTTAGACCATTTATAGAGCCGGAAGTAGATCTAGCTCGAAATCTAGCAAATATCGTGATGGTGTGGTAAAATTAATTGAATATATTTACAATTATTATCCTCAATTTGTGCCTATTATTATAATGAAATTATTAATATGTTTCTTTATAAATATGCATTTCACGGTTTTTTAGTAATGCTTTACTCATTGATAAATCAATCATTCGAAATATTCGACAATTTTTTATTTCTAATTTCTCAATTTTGAATTATCGCGATTTTACTATATTTTGAGTAATCTATATAATATTTTAATCAAAGTTTTTAACGTAATTGTGTACATTTAATTATTAAATACTCTTTACTACAGTCAAAACCTGCGCACTGTGAATACGACGCGTCTGCGCGCCAGTTAATCAGATTGAAACGCCAAGACCGCTCAGCCGCGTCGGCCAATCGCACTACTGCACTACGGCCCCAGATTAATAGTGCGTGGGGGTTGAACATCAACAGTGCGCGAGATTTCACAGTACGCAGGGTTTGACTGTAATACTTTTATAAAATATTTTTGTTTCAATTATTTTCTTATTCTACATTTTTATTATCTTAAACATAAACAAAATAATCTTTGTATTCCAAAAAGGGGATGAATAATAAATGAATTAACGATAAACAGACACCTGAACACTATTTTATAATCGTTACCTGTAAAGAAATTTAATGAATACATGTTACCATATAAAGGAGTATTCTAAAAAAGAAAATATTGTTAAAAATAATTCTTATAAAAACATTAAGGCTAAGAATAGGCATTTTCTGAAAGATTTACTTTTTAATAGAATGGTCAATTTGTTCATTCAGTGGATGGCATTCATTTGCTGGTCGATTTATCTTAGCCCTATGTTCAGTCTGCATCGATAATAACCGGATATACATTGTACCGGATGTGCTTACAACTTTACGTTAATAAAACTCCATCAAAATCTATAGGCATACCGCAAAAGAAGTTTATTGACCAGCATATTACACTTCGCTTCTTCGTATTCGATGAATCAGTATCGCTCGCGATCAGAATTACACAGTAAGAAAACTGCGTATAGTGTATCTTTTTCTCGATACCCATATTGTATGAGTGATGATTTCCTTTTATAAACTTAATATATGTATCCATATAATATTAAATAATATTAACATTTTTATGATTGCATGTAACCGCTATTAATAAAATATAAACTATACTTATAAATACAATCCTATAATTAAAAGAAAAGAAAGTTGCTGCATTAATGATAATGAATGACAATTAAATTATTGTAAATGTTGGTGGTACAAAATTTCACAAAAATAAAAAGGTGTATAATTTTCTATCACAGTAATAAAATACTTGTATTACTTCACAACCTGATACTAAAAATTGATTAACTTGGGCCTGCGGCGGCTCAGTCGGTAGAGTGTCGGATTCCCACGCCGGTGACCCGGGTTCGAATCCTAGTCTCTGTCGATTGATACAAGCACCTCTGTAAAAATTACATGTGCTTTGTTTACAAACACACCGCAGACCCCCGTCGTCGATTAGCACCACATGGAAGCACAAACATGGCGACGTTAAATAATAATAAAAAAAAAAAAAAAAAAAAATTGATTAAGGTGGGATTCTGGTGAATTTGAAAACTTCTCAATTTCTCAACGTATCACGTTAACAGTTGTATGGCCTATGGAGGATTATCATAGAAAGTATTGCAACAATATTTAACTTAGTCGACCTATTGGTATTAGCTATATAAAAAAATGTGTGTGTCATGGGACGCACGTCAGAAGTGAAACTTAAAGGTATTTTGTGTGTGAATTCCGTTTATATGGAAAACTGATTTAATGCAAAACAAATAAATGCTATTACGTTTAGCAATACTTCTAAATTTATTATTTCAAATGTTATGGATACTATTTTCTGTATAAATCTTGAATTATTCATTTATAATTAAAGTTTATTTCTGAAGAATCTTATGAATTGTTGCGCACTCTTGTCATCAAAGTTAACATTGAAATTTCCAACTAAAATTAGTGGCCTATTATGATGATTTGTCTCAGTATAATACTTTATATTAAAGTGGATTATTTAAGTTATGTTGAGCTTAAGATAATTTGTAATATTTAAATATTTAAACATGGTATTGGGGTGCAATATAAATATTGTTATTTTCATAGAATACAGTTATGACTGTTATGATGAAACAAGTTATGACTGTTAATAATTGATTCAATATTGTTATTGTATTTAGTATAAGAAAAGTAAATTTCTGCTTATAGTTTACAATATTGTAAATCAACATACCTAAACAATATTCTAAATAAAATTCAGATATTTAAAATAAGACTTTAGTTTGTAATTATATTTAACATAAAAATGTCAAAATAACTATCCTGAATTTAACTTAGAATATTATTTACTTTGATTGACAATACGGTAGGAATAAAACCGGATCATACACCAAATTTACTTGGTGAGGTGTCGCCAACGAGCTCAAAAAACTCAGAATTAACAAATCATACTGTAGGCTTCTTGCTACTGGACGACTCTCCCCAATGTATAATTTGTATAGTACTCAAACAATTTTAATGATATCATTTAAACTTTATTGATTAAAATAATTTTGTTACGATTTATATTATTGTTATTATTATTTTCTTGACATAATGTATAATAAGAAACGAATTTATAGTTATATATAAAATTATATGCAATATTAATTATTTTCTGATACTAGGATACTTTCACAGTTGCGAGAAACAGTATTTTTATGACGTTTTGAGAGATATTTTCTAGCCCCTAAAATTTAAGTGTAGCGCCCTTAGATTGTTTCAATAGGCCATTCATCTTATAATATAACACTGCAAGTTTTAGGGATACACCTCACATTTACTACACACAGAAAAATTTCCAATATAAATTACCATAAAAATCATTGTAAGCGTGAGACATTCTGACTTGAGGGTAAAAATTACCCCCGATGAATGGTAAAAATTAATATCATTCATTATATTCTTTTTTAATCAGTACGGTAAACTTTACCGTACGTCAGGGCAATGTGTACCATTCAAAAACGCAAATTTCACCATTCGTCAGGGTAATTTTCCCGCTGATGTCAGAATGCCCCTCGTTTACAATGATTATTACGCCAACTTTCATCTGCAAATTCCATCTGCAAAATCGCGCCAATCATCGCTCCTCCCTACTCGCAACCCAATCCAACAACATCTACCTCAAAAAAGAAAACCAAGCCTCCACCCTTGAACCTTTCCACCATCCTCTCGGACATCCGATTTCCATATACCTAATCAATCCGGAAGAAGCCCATCTGCGTGCAGATACAGATAACCAATACGCTCTTCTTCTCTCTCACACGTATAACTATCAGCTTTACCGATAATCACACGGCCAACTGTATATGTGTATGTATTTCTGTTCGCAGATACGAGCGGTGCCAGCAGCGCGACGACGGCGACGGAATGGGCGTACCCCACGGCGGCGCCGTCTTATCCGGCGCCCGCGGGAAGCGCCGCCGCCGCCGCCGCCGCAGCCGGAGGAGGAGGAGGCGGAGGTGGAGGTGGAGGTGGTGGCTCGTACTCGCCCATACCGGCCGGCGCGTTCTCTTATCCAGGCGAGGCGCTCGCCCATCATCCAACCACCGAGCCCGTGCCCCTTCCAACCGGTAACTATATATACAGCGTATACTCTCTTTCTCTCTCTCTGTCTGTCTGTCTTTGTTTCTCTTGCTTGCTTGCTCGCTCTCTGTCTATCGCTTATATAGCTTGGTGCTTTCTGGCTCTGTTTATCTCTGCAGGCTTGCGGGGTTTTTGGTGATCGCTCGCGGGAATCATGACGAGAGTGACATTAGTTTAAGATCGTATTGGTGTTAGAGTGAGATTCCGCTTGTTCACAGTGGATTTCTTTTTACTCGAAGAGTGAACCAATTAGATCATTCTAGTATGACTGGACCTTCAGTGTATTTATGGAGTGAATCGGATAGTATATAGCAGCCTAACCTATTTCGATGTGTGCTCAGTTATGTTAAATTAATGTTTAAAGAAACTTATTCATACGACTTAGGATATCAAAATTTTGAAACTACGAGTATTATTCATTTTTAGATGACTAAGGTGTAAATTCATATGAATATGTAAGATATGCGGATGAAATCATTTTTATTAGCAATCTCTGAAGATATTTCGCTCTATTTTAGAGTGCTAAATTCATTATATTATGCAATTTAGGTTATTGCAAAAACTAGCACTTTTTAGACTCTCTGATAAAGACTAACTTCTGATAAAGTTTTTTTTTTAACGTAAAAAATTGATAGTCTTTGTCGGAGAATCTGAAAAGTGTTGGTTTTTGTGAGAGGCTCCAGAAGAAGTAGTCATTTGTGAGAAATCTGGATAGTATTAGTCTTTATAGGAAGCATCGTCAATATATTCTTTATACATAAAATTATACTGCCCACAGAGATGACAATCGTTACCTTCGTGGTCACGATATTGTGCTTATATTACCCAAAAAAGTCATTTAATTAAAATTTGGGATTTTCGGGTTAAAAGATATGTATGGCCCCTACATTCATATCTTGGAAATTTTTCTTCGTTTTATGTTTATACGCGCTTAATATAAAGACAAATTCTAGTGATTTAATATAATAGAAAAAATCATCATTTTTCCTAAGGCACTTTAAACTTAATAGCAGCAAAGTTTCCAAAGGTTCTAGCATAAAATAGTTTTTCTTTTGTCACACTTGCACGTAAACGCGTTTTATCGTGCCCAAATAGACGGACTAAAGTAGCCGTTATCCGACCGGCGAGCGGAAAAAAGGTCAGGGGGAAAAATTTACTTTACGCCCGCTTCCGAATCAGCAGGCAGAAAAGACTTTTCGCCAGCTGTAGCGAGCGTAGAGTACATTTTCGAAAATAAGCTCTAAGAGGGTTTAGGCACCACTAAATATCGGGTATCATCTGGATGATACCACATGTTTAGGTAGCCTAAATACTCTAGTAGGCTAATTTTACAATCTAACAAGCCTGTGTTTGTACCGTGTCGAAGAACGGCCAAATTTAGTTCTGCTTCATAGGCATATAAAAAAGCACAGTATCAATACATGTTTGACAAAAGAATGATCCTAATTATCAAAACATTGCGAAAAAATTTACTTTTTTATTTTCATTAAAAAGTAGAAGATGTTTATTTCCGCGTCAGTGGTAATAATTAATGGAATTTAAAAGATTACGGATTAAATTTGTCCTTAAAGCTATGAACATTAACAAAATGCTAATGCTCTTTACCAAATTTTTGTTTAGGTAATTGGTAGGATTCCATATCACTATAAGCAAACAACAAACTACACTAAGATTTTATAATTTACTTTATCGATTATTTATGCGTATCTTATACGTGTAGATCTATTACGAGTATCATTAAAAGTAATTTAATAATGAAGAGGGGACGCACCCCTATTGCACTTGCGTTTAGTTTTTCAATTCTTCGTATGCGAAGGTGCGAGTTAACATAGTATATACTTCTGTCATTAATCAAACTTACAGTAACAATCATTGACGATTTCCATGACCATGCGTGTTGTTAATTCATAAATAAAGCAAAACTTTTATAAATATAACTTCATATGCAGATATATGTTGTAGCCAGGAAATTTAAAAACTAAAGAAGAACAAAGCACAGCCAAAATACATAGGTTTATATATGAAGTTATAAATGTATAAAAATATATTTTAAAAATACTTAAAAAATTATGAATAATCAAAACGTATTAAAAATTGATTTCATATCTACATGGACATAGTATAGTCTATTTTGAATCAAAGCTAATTCCTTATAAGTAAAAAGTAATATTTTGACAAATGAACTAATAAAAAAGAGATTAAAGTTTAAAATCATTCATTCAACATTTTAAATGATTTTATTTTAAATTTACCATAATGTCGAGTATATTAAAAATAACCAATCTTAAAATTACCATAGTTTCCATTGTATGCGAAAACACTTAAAATAACATTGAATAACTAAAAAGTTACTTAATTCATATAATGTTTTAATAAATGGTTGACAACTGCAACAAGATACTTTAATTTAACACCAGATAATATAATTTAAGTAACCGTTACGCTACCATCACTCTTCAATTTAAGTAAGTTATCCTCGAAGTTCACAATAACTCGCACTATCGTAACATTTATCGCAACCTCAAACAGCACATGCTGCAGTCATCAAAGAAAAAAAAGAACGCCTAGTACTCCACCGTAAAATCCACCGTGCATACAAAACCTCACCCTTAATAACGTGGCATTAAACTCGCTGAAAATCGCTCGACAGTCTTTCTCTCTCTCTCCTTCTCTTTCCCTCTCTCTCTCTCTCCCCCTCCTTCTCTCTCTCTCTCTCTCTCTCCCTCTCTCTCTCTCTCCTCTCTCTCTCTCTCTCTCTCTCTCTCTCTCTCTCTCTCTCTCTCTCTCTCTCTCCCAATCCCACTGCTATTAATATTACCTTTCGACAGTCATTGAAACCTCCGTACGCAACACACACACACACACACACACACACACACACGTACGCGCAACCCCTTTCTCGCTTATTATTCCCGCTTATCTCCTTCGTCTTCGCGCAGCATGCGACTCGAAATATCCACGCGATGTATACCTGCAGCACATCATGCATACACGCGTGGTGCGCGCTTTATCGATGACTGCGGCGGCAAAGTGCAGCGCGCGCACAGACCACAAATAAACACCTTTACGGGTCTGAGAAAGGCGCAGAAATGAATAGGAGAGCAGTGCACAAGGGCGCGGAATAGATTTTCCTCCGGATGTGCGAGCGAATGAAAGAAGAAGAAGAAGAAGAAAAAGGTTGGCTCGTAAGTGTGAGAATTGAAAATTGATTGCCTGTGCACGAACGCTACTACTTTTTTCTCTTCTTTGTGTTCTTCTACTTCTTCCTCTTGGCGTTCTTCTTAGCTTTGTTGCTTCGTTTTTTGCACGCTGGTGTGTGACTGGAGAGCTCGATACCGCAAATTGTGCTAGAATGCTGCTTTTTTAATTTCATAGTATATCCGTTGCATTCTGCATGAGAGTTTAGATTTTTTAGCTTGGTTTATTCTAACACCCTTCTAGTTTGATGTATTTCTACTCTCCTTGGTAGAAATTGGTCTAATGTGTAGCCAGTAATCGGCCATTAATAGCTATAAATGGCCATTAATGATCGATTACTGGTTATGAATTAGACTATTTCTACCTGGGCTACTAGCGATTAATTCTCCTGTATTGCACTAATACTTCTCTAGATACCTCTTTCCCTGCACACTCAGAGAAGAATATCTTTATTATAAAGAAATTGATGCATTTGAAATATTATGAAAAAATGTATTTCATTCAAAATTAGATATCCTAACTGTTAAGAAATCTATCTTCATCTGTAAAAAGTGAGGTTAAGATTAACAAAATATTTCTTAAGGGCCCATCCTTATAGATCTACGTTGCCAACTATAATTCATCAATCGAAATCTTCATTTTTTTGTAAATACTGCGTGTCAGAATATATTCTATAAGATGCTGATCTCCAACAGAAGAATTGATTTTGATACGTAGTTTTATCAAAATAATAAATTTTTGACCGATGAATTTCGGTCGATAACACAGACTTAGAGAACGCCCTAAATAAATAGTCATTTCGCCGTATTACAGTCCTACCGACTGGATAGTCAATAAATCGTTCTAGGCTCAAAGAACCTCTTCTCTCACTGCATCGTTCAATCCTCCTACTCCATCTCTACGTCCAATACAAAACTAAAACCAATCACCCCCCCCCCCCTTCATTCTCAATTACAGTGCTTCCGTCCGACGGCCAGCAGAACGCCTACACGCCGAACTGCGTGTCGATGTACCCGGGAGGCTCGGCCTCGACGACGAGTTCCCTCGCCCTCGTCCAGCCCTCCTCCATCAATCCCGTTAACAAAGCCGACGCGGACATGTACGGCACGTCGACGGGTAGTCCCGGTGCGAGCGGCTACCACCACTACGGCAGCTGGACGACGGCACCCGGGCCCGCGACACCGGTGCCCGTCGCCGCGGCCGCCGCCGCCAACTACAATCCCAACTACCAGGGGTACTATCACCAGAATCCCGGCGTCACGCAGAACTACATCAGTCCGGCGCCCATGGTCCTGTATCCCCAGGTGTTCACCAGCACGATCAATCAGAATCAGATTCACCTGCACCTGAGCGAGGAGGCCCTGGCTAACAGCAATCTGACGATCAGCAGCAATCGGCTGGAGATCGGCGTGCTGGGGGAAGAGAACGAGCAGAGGAACGACGTCTGGAGACCGTACTGAGGGAGGATACTGTGAGGAAGCTCCGAGCTATGGCCAGTTCAGGTGGGGAATCGGATGTTGCTTGGATCATCATTTTTATGCGATTCTTTAGTTCATTTTTTTGTCCTATTGGTCGTGAATTTTTCGATATTACACCACAATTTTCTTGGCTTTGGACTCGAGGGTTTCTTAGATCACCGTTTGAGATTACGATGTTGAATTTTCGAAATTTACGAAAATTACAGGTTTTTATTTTTACTTATTATACTGGATTTGCTGTTTTGAATTCAAATACAATGACAACAGATTTTTAATCGGTGACTCAAATAACAACTTTAAGATAGTGTTCAGATAATTATGATTCGTTCTCTTTTTGCATGATTTTTTATATTATAATATTCATATTTTATATTTAGATATTAATGTTCTATTCGGGTAAGTTTCCTGGTAGAAAGGAACCGATTTTCTCACAAAGTTGATAAGCATTCTTGTTTAATACGTTATATTTTAGCTAAAAAATAATAGTCTTTTGGTAATAAAAGATATATTGTTTATTAACCCTTTAACGAGAACAACGCCCAAAGCCGTATAATTGTGACCTGCGTTGGTGTTTGTAAATCATGGTTTCTACTTCATTTTCTTAAACGCTGAATTAAAATATTAATAATTTTACTTTTCATTTATACTCAGAAATGTATGATGAATTATTTAAGTGCTTTTTGAGCTTAAAAAGTAAAAAATTAGGCGGGCAATCGAACAAAATAGATTTTATGATGTTACTACTACTAATGCACAATTCACGTTAATGATTTAAAATAATGTTAATTCTGGTAAGAATATTGCCAAGTTTCTAGCCAGATTCTAGCTAGAAACTGTACATTTTTTATCAGGGAATATTTATTACGCAAACATCTTTGTTCAAAATAAACTATAATTTATCTTGAAATCACCCATCTCTAACACATGAGTTTAAGCACTGTAATTACTAGATGACCTATTATATATTTTAAAAAGTCAGTAAGCAACGCGTATTATATGCCTTTTATTTCATGTAAGGTTTTCTAGCATCCAAAAATTGGTTTCTGCAAAAATGAATATTTTTCAACAAAATTAGTCATAAACTGCTTAATAACGTAATATTTTTAAATATTAGGGATTGGATTTTAACTTTCCTAAAAGAAAACTAAACATTTGATTAGAATAGTGAATATAGCATCACAGACAACCTTGATACAAAATCTGTTTATAAGTGTCGATAATCTTATTATTAATTTAATGTATTTTGTCTGAAGGTTGTTTATTAATTAATTGACCTCGGTGTACAAGATCAATAGATATGACAATTGTCGATAAAGAATCATACAAATGTCCCATATCAGTCAAAACGAATTATCTATTCAGATAATGTTATATCTGTTGTATCACCAACACATAAAGAATTTGACTTTATCAGTGACTATCCAACATGAGACAGTTAAATAATTTATGACTTTGAAATTACAGAATCTTACGTATATAATTATTTGTTCTATGTATGGTAAAATGCAAATAGTTAAACCATTTCATAAAAAAGTCTTGCTTAACATTTGTACCCAAAAAGAATCTGAGATACTTATTAGACCATTTTTATAGAGTACTATATTTTTATAGTTACAAAAACATTATATTAATGCTTGATTTTCTACAATTTTTTTTAACCAAACAACGATATGAAATATTTAAAAAAAAATTTGGGTAGTTTATGTAAACATTGTCAGAAATTTTAAATCTGGAATTAATCATAGGTATACAGAAATATTAAGTGCCATGGTACTTACAAAAAGCTTTCAAAACACACTTCCTGATATAAAACAACGGAGTTATACTACACAACATAGCAAAGAACTAAATTATGCTTTATACAAATACAAGTCGTTTCAATGTGTCATCAAAAAAATAAAATAGATTTCAGGTTTTTATACGAGAAAATAATATTGCTTTTAAATTCCGTAGCAGATGATACGGAGATACATTCAACATTTTGATTCTTTATAATCCAATTTCTAAAGTACCCAGTTCAAATTCCTATATCGATTAAATCGATTCTCTCGAATCTATTTACAAGAACTAGCGTAGTCAAATTCTTTATCATTTCATTCTACATCACGCGCGAAACATAAATACGCAACATTCCTCAAACCGTCCATATAAAATATCTCAATCTTATTGCACTACCGTCACTTTGAAAGCCCCCCGCACACCCCAGCGTCTAAACTCCACAAATGTCTATCATTCCAGGAGTCTGCCGGTGAGCGCAGGATCGCGAGGCCGATCGCGAAGCCCTCGCCGATCAGCAGCAGCAGCAGCAGCGCCGCGACCACGGCGAGACCACGGCCGTGCGACCACTCGCCGCTCTGGTCAAATCACCGGATGGTGGCGCGGATCGCATCTCGATTTAAGGGCGAGCCACACGGGCACGACCGCGTCAGAGAGAGAGAGAGAGAGAGAGAGAGAGAGAGAGAGAGAGCTGCATTATACACATGCGCACTACTCGTTCCAGGTGCACGAAGAGACTCGCGTCTCGTTGGTCTTCGGATCGTCGAGAGAGAGAGACACAAAGGAGGAGGAGAGGCTGTGCGAGAGCGCGCGCGTAACGCGCCAGACGCAGAGGCGGAAGAAGAGACTTTAATATATTGTACATACGCAGATATTTTCCATGAATAAAAAATCTTGCCGAATTCGTTCCTAATGAGCTTGTGTGGTTATTTTGGTATGCTTGTGGATTGCCCTTGGATATCCTTGTTTTAATTTGTCCTTTGATATTTATTGAATTGTGATTCTGATAATTTTGTAGAGATATATAAGAAACATGATATATTGCTTTCTATTGCTTCTTGTGAAAATATATTTGTTCATTTAAATTTTTATATTTGCCAATCAATAAAGTATATATCTGAAGAAAAGGTAAGTGAGATATTTACTTTTTAATGATTAGTACGCAATTAATTTGATAAACTTTATACTGATAGTGCTAATAGTTAACTAATTGTAAGAAGGAATATTTTTGTTAATTATCATCATTCAAAGTGTACGGTACAAGAAGTTTAATTTCGAAGGTATAAGGAGTATGAAATCAATATCAGAATTTAGAGGATAAAACACATAAAATTTAAAAAGAATATTGATGATGAAAAGAATTGACCTCTTTACTAGAGCTTTATGCTAGTTTTTAAAAAAAATGATACATAGCAAATTTAGTAAGGCAAATATTTTAGCAAAAGAATAATTTTGTATCCATTTTTTAAACATTCTAGTATAATGATGATACAGATTTACACGTCCAGACTATTTAAATATAAATTCATATTTTTACCGTGAGAATCCTTCTTTCAAAGCAAAACTAAAGGCTGGTATATCTGTCATTATGAAAATTCAAATTAAAGAATTTCTCTACAATGTATGAAAATTTAGTGTACGAAAAAGCAGTTATTTACGGTATCATACCATATGTCATGTAAGTATGATACTAGGTATGATACCTGACAGTTTCATACATAATTACGATATACCGATTATACATGTATTCTCGAAAAAACTTTAATATCAAATGACGTAGCAGCGCCATGAGGACATATATTTATAAATTATCATTCACAAGTATATTTAAAATATAATTTAGTTTAATTTATTTAAATCATTCTAATCCTGTGCTTATAACAAAATCTAATAATGTACTGACAAGTATTGGGATTTAAAGTATCATGGCCGAAGCAAAGCAGTAACGACAGTTACTTCTTTCCTAAATCAGCATACACAACAGATAGGTTTTAAAACTAATTGAATATAACAACAATTGTACTAAGAAAAGTAATTGCAATAGATTTATATATAAAAGTGATGGAATGAGACAAATAATAATGAAGTGAAATATGACGAAGTTATTAACTCTATTTGAACTGACTCTAGTCTTTTTAAATTAAGCCTATTTTTTAATCATTTTTTAAACTATTTAAAAGTTGTTATAAATTTATTTTCTTTGCAGATTCTGAAATTGTATAACATATAGAATTATTTTATATATTGAGTTTTAAAATTCATCAGCTTTAAATGCTTATTTTCGAAGAAAATATTGTAGTTACTGCTTTGCTTCGGCCATGACACTTTAAATCCCAATACATACAATGTTTATAACCAAAAACCATTATTTTCATATTAGATGTATGATACTAGGTTTCATACACATTTCATAACCTCTGAATCGTGTCTAAAGTCCACGCTGTATATAACTTTCTCAAAATTTTAATATTTTGAAAAATTCATAAAGATTAAAATATCGACTTACATATTCGTGATCCTTACGGATAAATTCAGGAACTCTCTGAGTAGTATAAGTACAGTATATCTATATATAGCGAAATACTAGGGGAGAGAGGGGCAAAGCAGTCACTTAGAGTGGAAAAATGGTCCTTTAATTTTTTTTTATTACATATACGGAAATTGCTGCTCTTACCTAGATAGTGGGTTGCAGGATCGATCTCCGATACCGAAGAAACTAGAAAAACATTTTTTAATGTCGCCGAAAAATTCGGACTGACGGGATATTTGATCTCGCGCCCCTTGAGCGGCCGTTGTCTTAAGAGGTAGGCGTTTACCACTTGAACCATCGACCAAAATGTACTTTGATAAAAAACATGTATAACATCAAAAGAAGTAATCAATTTATTATAAATATTTCTCTATATAGTGACAGCGAACTTGACCAGCCAGACTGGTCAATTTTCTACCAGGAATAATGATAAAACAAATAAGACAAAAATAAGGTGGGGCAAAATGGGCACATGATGAGGGGCAAACTGTCACTTTTTTTCGATATTCGTTCGTTTTAATCTTATATGTTTACTCTACCAACATATACTTTATACATTTGTGTGTTATTACAATAATTTTGGGTTTTCAACGAAGCCTAGTTTTTTAAATAATTGAAGTGTCAGTTTTTTCTCGTATCTGTTTTGTTCCTCTGTCTCCTAACTCTTGTACAGCTTTGAAACCGCGATACCAGGTAAACTTTACACAGGATTTTTCACGCTACTGTTATCCTTTAATCGCGAAAATTTCTTATCCCAAATACCTACCTATAAGTAACGCTAATAATGACAATAAAAATATAACTAAACGCCCATCGAAACATTCAAACAAGTACCACCTAACATCATGCATAAAATACCTCCATTTTCACCAAACCACCACTTTCTTTCAGCTTCCCGAAAACCACATCAAAACCAAAGAAACAAAAAGCCCCAATAACATCCAACTTTCAACCCCGAAGCCATCCATACCGAGAAACGTTGTCAAGTCTCCGCACACGTACATCTCCACCCTCTCTCTCTATCTATCTCTCTCTCTCTCTCTCTTGTACCTTCACGGAAGACACCTTCTATGAAGAGAGGCTAAATGGTGCTCGAGGACGCGGGAGAGTATATAGGATACTGCACTTCGGCCACTTCGGCCACTTCGGCCACTACGGCGGCGGCCATAGTGCCAGCCGCGGCGCAGGGCACCCAGACCGCAACTATATCCGCGCGCGCCAGCGTCACTCGGGGCAACCTTTAAATAATTAAATGTAACTCGGGCCTCGCGCGCCCGTAAAAAAGCATTATCCGTATGGTAGACTCTCTGTACAGCGCGCGTATATAGCACGATTTATCGGCTTTCTCTCATGAGCGCGCGGACGGGGACGTCTTTTTTGTTTTTTGCTTTTGGAATTCTGTTTTGTTTTTTGTTCCGTTTCTCGGAACCGACTTTTCCGATTCTTTGTCTCTCCACGGCGATGATGGGCGAATGCGTGCGGTTTCGTACTTTGGCGTGGTTGGTATTCTTTTTTTGGTTTTGTTTGAAGCTCGGAGTTTGGAGGGTGGGGGTTGGGGTATTGATGATGCAGGGACGGTGGTTTGAATTATTTAGACGAGTTCTTAATTAGACTTTTAGGTTTTTGAGGGAAAGAGGGGGATGGAGGGTTCGTAGAGGTGAGAATGGAAATGTCTATTTCAGGGGAAAATTTGTGATGATGAATTTAGCATTAGTCTTTTCATGAACTTAAAAAAATTAAATTTATAAATAAATTTGAGCCTTTATCCCTACCGTCCAAGGGGAAGTTTAATAAAAGGAATGATAGTATTTCGATCTATGTTGAATAAATGGAAGTAGATACCGGCCGAGTATAGTAAGACATCCTTTTTGAAGTCATTATTTTTAATTCTCCTTTCTAGTAAGGGGCTTCAGTTTATTCATATTTAAATTATATAATACTTTCTCTCTTCAATGTTTTTATTCCCTAAAGTTTTGATTACGTAGAAAATCTTCATAAACTGGTAGTCATTAAAAAATATAATAATGATAATAATAATAATAATATTAATAATGTTTAAGAATTTATGTAAGTCACTGCAAAATCATCGTCTAAATAAGTAAAAAGTTTCTGGTCACTGTTGTTTTTAGTGTATTTTCCAGCTATTATATTTATTAAATTCATAGTGAATTCACTGAATAACCAGTAAAAATATTGTTTATTGATCTCTCAGTAAAATTATTGTTCACTAATACTTAAGTGAAACTATTATTCACTGATTCTCTGAGTTAAATTATTCAGTTCAAATTTATTTTCAGAAAGTAGATTTCATGTATCAGTCATAAAAACAGTACATTATGAACAAGGGCATAATCGACTTTATTTTCGTGTAACATATAGAACTTTACTCCCGACTTAACTGTGGTCACTTTATTGACTTATAAAGCGGGACCCATGCACGGAAGTCTGATATCATTTATTAAAATGTTATGAACTTGTTAAGTACATTTAAAAGTTTAAATTATACGAGTTTAATTTGTTAATATTTAAATATAAATACTTACTACAAATCTAATTATAATTATTCTATGTAAAAGTTAGATATTAAATATTATGTACAAAATATTAAGTATTTGTAATAAATCAAAACATTTTTATTGACATTCTTATTTTTATTCGGAAAGAACTAGAATTTATTGAAAATGTATATTAATGTAGAGAAAAATAATTTCAAAAAATGCATTTGCGGAAAAAAAGATTTGCGGGAAAGAAGTGCCACATTTTCCCGCTAAATTCGGGAAAAAGTAAATTTGCAAGAAAAAGTAGATTTGCAGGAATCATATGCTACTTTTGTCTCGCTGTTGCCGTCAATAGAGTGGCCATTACAGTTGAGTTGGGAATAAACATAATTTCGTACTCATACCATTATAAGTTCCACGAGGAATACTGCAGCACAAACGAAGTAAAAATGGCTCCTCTACAATCATTCTCAATCCAACAATAGACATTAAATCGCTCAAGACGATAACAAATAAATCTGAAAGTCCATTAGCTCGAAAAATCATAACGAGCAAATTTACTCCGAAAAAAAATAGCGCCTGTGCAGTGCGTTCTCCGAATCCCGCTTAGAAAAACGCCGACGCGCGATACATGCAAAACGCATCCTCTCGAAATCACCCGCTTTAACTTCGCTCGTATAACCCATCAAGCGCGCTTGCATCACTGGCGTCCCGTCAGTCTCCTCGCCTCTCGTCGCGATCCAGGAAGACGACGACCGACGCGCGCGACGAATCCCAAAGAGATATAGGCGTTCCGCGCAATTTCTAGCCGTCGTAGGCTCCCTGCGAGATTTTTCTCTCTAACCTCCTCCTCCGCCGCCTTGAGGTTTCGACGCGAAGAGTCGCGCCAATGGGCGAACGTACCCAAAGACCGCGGAATCCGAGAGAGAAAAGAGAGTTGCTCGTAAGCTTCTCTCTTTACGAGCCACGGATGACTCTCGCGAGTGTCTTCGCCCGACCGCAAAAGTTCGTCGCTTCTCTCACCAGCTGGGGCGTGCACGTGCGAACGTACAAGGTTTATGCGTGTACGCGTGTGTGCGGAGATGAGAGATCTTTGCGCTGGGAGTCTTTTCTACGATTATATGGCTCGGCCCGCTGATGTTGTCTTTCTTTTGTAGAAAGGGCCGTGGCTCGCTGTCTGTATTTATATGTTTTTCGGTTTGACGCGAACCGTGGCTGGGTACGTAGTATCTTTTAAATGCGTGGGTGGAAGGTGTTTGGTATTGTTATGTTTTCGAGTGGCAATGTTGACTATCGGAAACTACATTAAAGAGACAATGCTGCCGTTAATTTCGCTTACAACAAACTTCAAGGGATCGCTAAATTTGTTCGATATAGAATCGAAATTGGTTATGACCAAACTAAGGATTAATGGATACAATTTTTAAAATCAGTTTCTAAAATCAGTTATTTAATATTAAAAATTGTGAATGACTATTAAACTAAGCATTCTTTTAAAATGACATTCTGTTAAGGATGTCCTGGCCCATCGTTTGTAGATCTGAACTCGCGAGATGAAGTAACATTGAAAATAAGATGAATTGAGGAAGGGATGAACAAAACCGAATTTTTCCACTTTTTCTGAAAATTGATTTTATATGTTTTGTGTGAAACTGAACAGACGTGCTAGTCTTCGTAAGGGCCATCGACTTATATAAGCTTGCTATATTCGATCTCTTCTGCACATCGAACTCGTTATTTTTATAAGTATTTCACATTGAGACGAAACAAAAGCTCGCAATTGTTCATTACAACCGAATGTTCGCCATAAGCGAACTCTATACTGTACTGAGTTAATTTGTTATTAAGTTAATAAAAATAAAATTTCGTTGTTGGTTTTATAGACAGGAAATATATAATTATACAGTGGCTGACCGAATGAACAGGTACACACGTGGCATGGTGAAAAAGTGATTTTACGTTGGCTGATGACGGCAATGACCCTTTCCAATTTTAAATCCAGTCGTTTTTCTAAATTTTCAAGCATAAAATGTATGTATCCAGGAAGTTATAAAGATCAATTCATTATAAAGTTATTGGTGCTTATAAAATTAGTATTTGCTTCTATTTTTAAAATTACTGATTCCAGTTGCTTTAAGTTTGATTAAGTTTAAACATTTGAACAATATTGACTATTAATTTTTATAAGCTACAATATCATGTTTTATATTCGGATCGGAACTACTTGTTATCAAAATGCATCTATCATAGCTTCGAATATTACCCCGATACACAGAGGAACTTCTGAGTGCTGTCATACATTCGTTCCGATCTCAATATGGTTTAACGTGATGTGAATATTTTTTTTAAATTAACTCAAATTTGAGCTTATATACTAAAGAATAATATTTTATTTAAAAAAATAAAATTCTCATTTTTTAATAAATTCTAAAATATTTAAGCTCATAAATGGGCTGACTGTCCCAATTTGAATGAATACATTCATTGAAATGCTAGGAATGCACGCTAAAGTTATGTAATTAATGGACTCTGTTTGATTTTACGAAAAATTACTCAATACCGTAAATTATAAATGTAGTTATATAATTTGCGGCTGACCATGTCCGGATATTTTCTACTGTTACATGTTAATAATGTGTTAATCGAATTTTGTAACTTTGTTTTATTTTAAGTATCTTTTAAATTTAATTAAAATTTTTAAAATCACTAAATCCAAATATAATCAAAAAGTCTGCTCTTCTAAATGTCGACAGTAAAAGAAAAACAAGTTAAAAATTAAATGAATTATTAATTGATTCTATATTTATACCACCTTAGATTGCATTACATCGCGATTATGAATTATGGCCAGAATTCATTTTGTTATCAAGATTTTTCAATTTACCAAACCATAAAAATACATATAAAAATATGTAAAAATAATACATATAAAAATACGTAAAAATTAACCATTAAAATACATACTTTTTATATGGATATCTGAATAAGTTTTATCATGTAGTATAACAATCAGAAAAAGATTAAATTTTGTATTATACATAGGATACAAAGGATTTAATAAACAATACACTTGGTTAGTCATATACATATTGTCGTTTATTATTCTGCTGGCCATTCACAAAAATACTGAAGTAACAATCGCCTAGGTCACGCACCCCAGATCCAATGTTGCTCATCGATGATCAACCGATGAGCTTGACATAAATATATAATATACGCATATAATATTATATTATAGTACACTCATACATACATATATATACTTTCCGTCTTTTAAATACTCTCTGAATAACAAAAAAAATTGGACAAAACCATACTTTTCTTCTCATACCATCGGAAGTAAAGAAAACGTACAATACATCAATAACGTAATTAATAACGTAATTATAGGTATGCGTTGTTTATATCACATTTTCAAAACGAATTTGTTGTAACTTAACAATTTTTACATTAAAAATCAAACGAAAATTACATTGAAGATTCACTAATACAATTGTTCAAATTTAATTACGTATTACAAAATGTTAGCAATAACTATAAAAAGATTAATTAATATAAAAAATCTATCAATTTTAAACAAACTTTATAATGTTTTTATGATTTTTCTTAATTGATAACATTTTTATTTAATATTTTTCAAGATATTTTTACAAAGCGTTTATATAGATTATTTCTTTTCATTGTTTTAATTGATTCTCGTACGCAGTTTTAGAATCATAGTATATCTTATTATAATCTTAAAAATATTAAATACAAATTACTAAAATTCAATGAAAAATATTTTTATACCACTTCGTAAAAAATTGAGTTAAAAATTTATATTTTTATATGTTGTTTAAAATTGATAGATTGCGTATTACAGAATAAATAAAAATGAAACAGCATTGTTTTGACTATGCAATATGAACTGTACATAATGCAGAAGCATTTTCAAAGATTCGTTGCCTTACATTCAAATTACAATGCAAATCGAGATAAGTGCAACGACAAAACGATCATTCGAAAATTTGTTAATTTATCTTTTTTGTCTCTTATTCTACGCAGTTTAGTCTTGAAATTTTCAGGAAGCCTCTCTGGCCCTGCTTTTCGAAGCACCAGTACTCGATATAACTTAAGAAAAAACAAATCGAACGTCGACCACTAATACATGAATTTTTTAATCATTAAATCGCGCTACTCGCATGGTTCGATTATCATTAAAGTATTTTCTTTTTCGTTTTCTACCACAGCCGTATATTGTGCATCCGAGCAAAAGGAAACAAAAAATTAAATTCAACTCTATAATCCTTTCGATGAAATTAACTCATATGGCAATCGCTTAATCAATGTAATGCAATATAATTATTTAATGTAGGGATTAATCAGTTTTATTCTTATCTATACTTCTTTGTATTTAAACTTATCATTCATAAAATATATTTTACTGTTTGCGTATTTAGAATCTGTTTATTAATAATAATTAACTGAATTCTTATTAATTTACATACTTATAATTTTCTTTAAATGTTTTCAATGCAGCAGAACGCGTTATAGACATTTGGTTTAGTTTTGATATTTGGTTTATAGTTTAATCAAACAATCATTCTCTTTAGATTCTTACATTTTTCTATATTAACAATAGATAGTATTAAATAAAGCACATAACAGAATTATAAAACATAATTTGATTTAATAAAATTTTAACAAAAGCTATACATCTTCACGTAAATAGTACGAAGTACTATTTCTCTTGAAAAAAAATTATATTATAATACACCTTTAAATTTTGCAAATAAATATAGCATAAATAAAGTATGATTCATATAAATATTTGGCTAGATTTATACAATATAAGTTTAATTTGTCATTTTCTTAAATAAGCCATCTTATGTTGTAAGGTACTTCGTTTCGAGTAGCTTAAACGTAGTTATATTAACTAATTCCATTCGGAATAAAATAGTCGTGTCAGTCATTTTTATTCAATTGCACACCTTTAAAAAACAGCGAAAACCATCTAAGTAAACGATGAATACAATGCAAAAATGACCCGTACCATAAATACTTTTAATTTATTTATTTATGTTTTGTTTAGACATTTCATATTTTCAAGTGTCACTTATTTTCTTACAAAAAATTATAGAATGTTTCATTTAAGTTAAATATAAATAAACAGAAAAATTGAAATAATAAAATCTCCTTTCTTAAAGTAACAGTGGCGTCATTCTAAATACTTAATTAAATTTACAGATGATTTTTGTTCATTCAACTAATTCTAGTAAAATCAGTAATTTAAGGTACAGAAATGGACTTGAAAATATACAAGATGATAATATCTCTATTAATTACTTTTATATTCTTTGAAGAAAATTAGATGATTCACGAAAAGTTCGGTTGCAATTATTCAACTTCATTTTTTTTTTACTTTGAAAAAAAAAGATATTTGGAATTAAATCCTAGAAAATTTTAGAACATTTCATAAGTCAACAAATATCCACTGTTACACTTGATACTATATTTATGTTTGCTGTATATATTTGTGATTTACGTGCACAGAGCAATCTGACTAAAAATAAGATAAGCATTACAACCATCGATCAACAGAATCAACAAATAAATAATGAATCAATAAAATGAAATCTAAAAATTCGGAATTGGAACTTTCCGTGATTTCTCTAATTATGTCAAGTGAACAATTCGAAACATGTCAAATATTCTCCGTTCAACAGTTAGCTGCACCGTAGATAAGGTGCCTTTCATAAAGCGAATAATTCGATTAATACTTTTATTATATTTTACTTTTTCAATAAAAAAAATATATATATAACTATAATGTTACTTAAAAAAGATTCATGAATAATATATGTCACTGTTTTCTAAAACATGCGCGTCATCTCGTCAAAGATTCACGACGCTGTAAATATTTGATTAAAATTAGATTAGAAAATGATATTTAATAAAAAATAATTTAAAAAATCCGCATACATCAATCCTAGAAAAATTTAATTTATTAAATTATTCGCTACAAGCTAAATTCTCTGGTTCGTATAGTTAATAACGAATTACTGCGTGAAATGGCACCTTCAAATTTAACTCATTGTATAATTCGTATCAAAAGGTAGTTTTTCACTCAAAGTCAACAATAATACATGTTACAATCCATTTTCTTAATAGACTAAAATTTAATAATATTTTAATCACAAAAAATAATGATTCTTTTTTACTACACTGATTTAACTTAACTTTAACATTCGGCTTATATTGAGTATGAGTATTTCCCATTAATTCAATGTGGTTCACTATAACCACAAAATTGAAAAAGTTGTTTTATACAATGCATCATTTTCGATATTAAGTGAAAAACTATCGTTTGACTAAGACCTTATGTTTAATACAATCTCAATAATGACTAACAGCAATTCCCCCGAAATTGGATAAAAATGCATTTTATCATATACCATATTTTGATAGATCACACGATACTTTCTCTATGAACTGTTGAAATTTTTCAAATACTCTATAGTAAATTAAAGCAGTTACATCTCATCAAAGTTGTTGATCTTTTACTACTGTAATATCATACAAAAGGAACTTTTACACGCCAAAACCCATGTAAATCTCAATAACTCTTAAGCCTCCAAATCAATCAATCAATCAATCGACTTAGCTTCTCCTTCACCCAACAAAACAAACTTTTAAAATCCTCTTTTACCCAATATCGGAGCAACTACCTTCCAACGCTCCGCGACACATCTCGTCCGTATCTCGTCCACTACATCTCAGCGTCGTGACTACTTCCCAGCGGCCGTGGCCGTGGCATTCGCGGCGGTCAGTCCGTAGATGTGGGCGATGCGATGGAAGAGGGCCGACAGTCGCTGCTTGAGCACCGGCTCGTACGCGTGTCGCGTCAGGATCCGAACGCCGCCCACCAAAACCGGAAGCAGCGGCGCCAAACGCTCGTCCTGCAAGCGGACAAAAACGCCGGAGACATACTTTGTATTATTATCATTTTGTCTTTTTTCTTTTTTTTTTTTCATCACGTGTGTGGAGTCGGTCGGTTTTTGGGTGAAATTATCGGTAATCGATCTCGTGACGGAAAGGAGGGAGGGACGCGAGAAGGAGAGATAGGGAAGCGTGCAGAGGTTCTGCTCGGCTTTTCGGAATTGGAAGACTGTGGAGTCTTTTAGGTTTTGTTGACATTTTTGGAAGTGTCGTTCAAGGACAACGGGTTTTGACGGGGATTGCAGGCACTTATTGTCACTGGTGGAGTTTTTTTTCATTTGTTTTGTTTTTGAAGAGGGGTTCTATGAGTTTGTGGCGAGACCAAGGTCAATTTAATTAAACGTGTTCATTACTCTAAGAGTAATTTGCTCTGTGACGAACTTAAATGGTGATAAACTATATTAAATTTTTTAATAAATCAGTTAATAACTGTCTAAACAAAAATTTGTTACTATTGTATTTCGTAATGAAATTGCAGATCAGCTAGCTATTAACATAAAATAAACATTGCTTTATATTATTAAACATTTGTTATTGTAATTGTCTATTCAGCCTATTCATTAAATTATCTCTTATAATGCACAGTAATATAAAATAGACCGCAGAATATTTTATTATTGGCAAAGATTTTGAGAATCATATTAACTTATTACTATGAATTAGTCAGAAGATACTACATTAATGTAACTTTGTTGCTACACCATTGTCTTCTTAACTTCTACATTGTTTTCTCAGTGTTCAATTACGATTACATTACAATTTAATTCTATGCCCAAATATCACTAACGATTCTATTGGAAATAAGAAATATGAGTTGATGAAACAAAAATGTAAGAAAGTTTTACAATATTCAAACGTTTTGTTTTCGCTTATATATCTGAGAAAATATTAAGAATCAATAAGTGTATGTCAACAAATGTACGAAAATGTGCAGAAATGTGAAAAATCATTAGAATGTATAATAAAAATGTTCACCCAACTTTTTTCACCAAACCATCGATCTCCAAAAAAACATCCATTACTTCATCTGTGTTTATAAAAGAAAAAACCTTACCATACTTTCAGTTCGACAAAAGCTCATCCCAAACTTTCCTCCCGACGAAAAAACTCCAAAACTCCCACCAAACCCACAAGAACCTCATCCACCCTGAAACCCAACATAAAAAAAAAGAAAAAAATCTCACCGTAAGAGCAAGGGCGAACTCGAGGGACGCCGCGATGGTCTCGGCCCAGGCCCGCCTGTGCGCCTCGCTGTCCTTGTTCGCCTCCTTGCCCGACTGTCCGTCGTCGTCGACACTGCTCATGCAGCGATTTGCCACGAGCATCTTCTCGCGCTCGTCCTGCAGGAAGGGATTCGTGCGGAAACCCCGCTTGCTGCGCTCGTACTCCTCGAGCAGCGCCTCCACGTTGTCCGGTGGCGCTGCTCGCACGGCATCGGCTTCGGCTTCAGCTTCAGTTTCGGCTTCGGCTTCGGCTTCGACTTCGGCTTGGTACTGGGAATTGTGGAGGTGCGCGCGGGTGGCGATCATGGAGACTTGGCGAGGGACGCGGGGCTCTCTCGATCTGCGGAGCTCGGTCATGGACTTCGAGCGGAAGTAGAGGCTCTGTTTGGTGGCGGGGGAATGGACGAGCTCGCCCTTCTGGATGAAGAGCAGGTTGTACCTGTGGGATCGACCGGGTGCGAATGTGTTGAAGTGTTTTTCTCTTGTAAATATTAATTGGAATTGAATGGAATTTGTTGTAATGCGTATTGACGATCTCTGCGGAGACTAGCACGTTTAAGATTTCTTGAGAGATACTAGTACTTGGCAGGAACCTTCTACGAGAATGAACAATTTTTAGAATCTTAGACAAAAAGTATCAGTTTCTTAGAGGGTCTAAAAGAGTGTTAGTAATTAACAGAAAATGTAAAAAGTGATAGTTCTTTATAAGAGGTCTCCGAAGAGAACTATGTGGTTTTGAGAAATCTGAAATGTGCTAGTCTTCGTAAAGAGCGTTGATATGAAGTAGTATGAAAATCGGCTATTTCTTAATAGTTTTGTTTAATACACAAATAACCTAAATAAACTGTGAAAAAAGATAACTCTTCTAATGATTATAACTATGCATATGTTAATATTAAAGAACATGGCTTAAATGATAATAAAAGTAGAAAGAAAAAGCTTTGATTTGGACTGTACTTGTAATGTTAAAAAATATTAATTGAAGCCAAAGTTATTAACATTGGAATATGGTGACTGCAAATGCATGAATATTTGAGAAAATTAAACTGTTTGTTGATTTTGCTTGCGTTTTCAGTCACCTTATTCAATTGTTTATAACTTTGGCTCAAATTAATATTTTTTAACGTTACAGGTTTTAATTAAAGCTCTTCCCCCTACTTTTATTGTCTCTCGGGTCATTTTTTCTAGTGCTAAAACATGCATAGTTATAATCACTAGAAGAGTTATCTTTTCTCACTAAAATAACGTATTTTTGGAGTAAAAAGCTTATATCACGAACATAAGGACCCATTAAATCAAACTAAGGATGCTAGGCTTCATTTTTAGGTACTAGAAAGCACCTCCTAAAGTCTCATCGAAATCCGAGTTCCGCAGGGATGGTGTTCTCTTTGTTAGTACTGATTTTTTAATACAAAAAATTATTAAAAGTGAAAAAATTAAAGTGATATATTCAGATGCAATATTTTATATTCATATTATAATCATATTTATATTCATTCTAGTATTAACATGTAAGTATTATAAAATACACCAAGATATACCTACTGATTGTGGCTTATCAATGCAATTTAAAGATGTTGTATCTCTTGACTAACCGTAATCATTTATATAAAATTTGTACACATATAGGTTTATTGCAGTTAATGATATGATCAAGCACATCTCTTTTAAAATAATGCTCTCAGATAAAAATAAAATACTGTTACTTGTGTTTCATAATGTAATAAAAAAATGTATGTTATTTCTTATATGTAAAACTTTAATTAACAAAAATATTGTTATATTTGTTTACGTGCGTACCTATTTATAAAAAAACCTTAAAATTAAATTTACTTGCGTTCTCAAAGGAATTTGTGAAAATGATTCTTCGCTGTTAAATTAAAAATTTTAATTAAAAGTTATAAATTCAAATTAAATAATAAATATATTTACAAGTTTAAATTGAAAATTCTTTTTGAATCTTCAATTTTTGCTATAGTACCTGAAAACTTTGTTGTTTTATTTAGGTTTATGAATACAAAGGATTATGCTACGACGTCACAGTCATGTGATAATACACGTTTAAAGTTCTTATTTATTTGTATACATTTTCAACTCTGTTTTCATTTTGTAAATTTTCCTTGAACGTTTCTTTTTTACAACTATATATTGGTTAATTAAGTAAAAAGTTCAAATAGAAACATATGAAAATTCCCTATTGAAGCTTTTTATTACAACTTGTAATATCTGAATCAAATAAATCTATATTCACCCTTTTTTAATTGAAATTTCACATAAATTAAACCTCTTTGAAGTAAATACTCGCTAAAAAAGCTACATTACTCGATCGTCTGCCAAACCCAAGCTCACCTCCTCGACAGCAAGCACTCGTCGCTCTTCCTCATCCTCTTCTTCGTGCTCTCCTTCGCCTCCTCCCCTTTCTCCCTTTCGAGCTCCGGCGTGTCTGCCTTAACCTCTCTGAAGCTGCTCTTCGGCCTGCGCATACTCCTCTCCTCCAGCAGCTCAGGCGTGTCCGTGGCGACCTCGCTCCCCGAGCCCCCGACGAGATCCTCGCTGGTCGCGCCATCCGACCGGTCCGGGTATGCGGCTCGCGAGTTGGTCGAGCCCAGGCGCGAGACCGGACGCGAGTCGTCCTCGGTCTCGGGCTCGGACTGGGGCCCCGAGTCCGTGGAGTAGTCGCCGGCCGCGAGGTCCGAAAGACGAAAGGGACGCGGGTTCTCGTCCTCGTCCTCGTCGCCGACGTTCACGCCCAGGTCCTTGAGGGTGGTCTCGTCGAAGTTGTTCACGATTGGGTCGGGCTCGGGGTCGGTGTCTTCCTGCTCGTCGTACTCGGAGTTCGGGGTCACGCTGTAGACTACGCGGTTACTACTGATGGGCTCGTTAGAGCTCGGCTCGTCACCTGGAATTGAAGAGGGGGACATGGGTATCTTAAAATGGAATGCAATGATTATGAGAAAGGGATTTCCGGAAAACTTGACAGTATATCTACGCGTATTTTCGTTTGCCTTTTAGAGTAGAAATAAAAAAGAGATAACTTTTTTTAACCAAATTCCTTTTATATAAGGTATGATTAATACCTAATGCTAAATACTAAAAATTGTTATTCCTATAAGGTACACATATAAACCCTTTTCGTACCAAATGACACTATATTTTTTGCACTATTTGATTAGGGACATATTTATAAACGGATTTATGCATTTTATCTGTGATAAAAAAGCCTGTTACTATTGTTATATATAATATAGGAACGGATACTACGTTGAAAGGTTGCAACAAGTTTTTCGGTCAGAAATTAACCATGTATTTCAATTTCTAAATTTTGCTCCCCGTGTAAATCTTATGGAGAGGCATTCCCTGCACCAGCAATGTTTAGTAGTTCATCTAGAATCCGCTATAGTCGTATGGCAAATTTAAAGTCCCAATAGTAAATGGAATGATTCTTAGATAATAATCATTAAACCTATATCTATACGTATAGTAAACAAAACAACATTTATTTTCGCAATTAGGCCACTTGTCTGATTACAACATTTGAATGATTGTTATCTAAAGATCACACAAAAATAATGCATTGAGTGCATAAAAGGCGCAAATAAATTAACCTTTCTCCTATTTACTTTAGACGCAGTCAGTAAAGTAGCAAATTTTAAAATGTTTTTGAATTCGTAAAAATGTGTTTATATCCTCACTGTCCTTTCTTACTAAAGCAAGGTTTAATCTTCCCTGGGTCGCTCAATAACAACTCGACAATTTTCCCAACCTCAAATCATTCATCAAACTACAATCCGAATCGAACCGCCAATCCTCCCAACACTCACCAACGATCTCCGTGTACTCATCGGGCTGCGACACCAGCAAAAAGAACTTCCTGTCCGCAATGGAGTCCACCGTTGTGTACCTGCCGTCTCTATCCAGGGCAATGTCCACGTAAGTCCCGCACAGCTCGTCGAAAGTCGTCTGCAGGAGGCTGAGATACTTGATGAGACTGCGATGTCGGGTCTCGACGCCGCAGCCCCGCAAAATTGTCCTCACCCCCTCGAAGTCGACGGCGTTGCGCGCGCACTCGCGCAGGCACAGCTCGAACAGGGTGAACATCTTGATGGTCCAGGCGGTGCTCGCCTGGTGGTAGAGATTCGCGGGTCGCTGGAGATTGCCGACCTTTTGGAGGAGGAACTTGAGGCCGGGGCGCGAGTCGAATTTCAGGGCCGCCGCGTAGGAGAGATCCAGGGCCGAGAGGAAGGCGTCCACGTGCCGAGGTTCCAGGTGCGAGAGGAAGCCCACCGACGTGGACGACTTTGGCGAGCAGACGGCCGAGGTCATTAGGATGTTGCAGAGGCTGGAAAAGTGATAGAGAGAGGAGTTTTTTTTTATTAGTGGAGGTGTTTTGTGAAGTGCAAAGTAGATAATTCTTTTAATGTATATGTTAGGCAGGAAGTATATAGTTACTTTATTGGGGAATTTATTTACACTTTGATTATGCTTTCAAAGGTATAAGGTATGGTGATCGAATTCGGGTCGGTGCTTAAATGTGAGTCGGGAGCATTTTTTGAGCTGGATAAGTGAAATCGCTAACCAGTAGTGATTTTCTAGATACCTCCAGAAACAAATCGTCAAAACTGGAATAAGTGATTTTCTTTTATATTGTGAACTTTGAAAATAATTTTTTTTAAAATTAGAATAGTTCATCATTTTTACTATTTATAAGAAATTCAACATTTGTTAGTTTTGAGAATGTGTGCATTTTTAACTAATGTATTAAAACATCGTTAAATGGGTTGTAAAATATATGTTACTGCTAATTTTAAGCTGAAATCACCAAACTAACAAAATTGATCATAGGCTAAGTTTGTGCACTGTTAAAGTTGAGTGATCCACGTTTGAGAACTTTAATTGAATTTTCAACAAAAAATGCGTTGATTCAAATATTAGAAAAACTTTTACCCTTAAAATCTCAAGCTTCTGAAATGTTTTAAGGCGCAACATTGAATAATTATAGTAAACTTGAGCTGTACAGAAGTTTTGAAACAGACATTGTTCGACATTGTTCTGGTGCAAATTTAAAAAATATTGACCATATATCATTTTTTATTTTAATTTTTAATTTATTTTTTAAGCATGTAGTTTCAATTACAGTAACAGAAATAAAATGATAAATTAGTAATTATATGTTTATATCTTTATATATGTATTTAATAAAATAACAAATTGATTTATCTCCGAAAGTCTTATCAAAGAAAGCTCTGAAACGGCCGCTATTTTAGATTCTTAAATTTCCATAAAAGATAGGATAAAAGTTATTTTCAGAATTTTCAAACACTACCAAAAATAGACCCAAAATATTGCTCTAGAGGTACCTTTTATAATGTTGCAAATTTATATCATCTAGAAGAATAACATTTGTTCCATAATTGCCGAAAAATTATAGTAAACGATTCATACAGTAAGCAGAGATTTAAAACTTTATTGAAGACTATGCTACATTACCCATTTTTCACTTTTCGAAAGTTACTTTGAGAAATATAAATCTAAAGTTATATTGAAAAATAAGATTTTTAATTTTTATTACTGATGGTCAATATATATTATATCACAAAATTTAAAAAACATTACAATTAAAAGAAGATATTGATATAAATGTTGATGTTAGTATAGATTTGATAAGGTAAACTTTTCTATCGTAGTAGACAGTAAACAAATTTTTCACATGCCAAATTATCTATTAATAAATTAATTTGTAAAATATAAAATGTCATAGAAACCTTAAGTGAGCAGCTTACACTTTGATACAATGAATCATTTTAAAATAAATATATCAAGAAAGTTATAGCTTATAGGACTAAACCTTCCACAATCTTACTACATTGACATTAACGTAAAAATGTAAGATAAAAAGCCGATAGTTCTTTAATATTATGAGTAATTTTGATACAATTGATACAAGTCGTCATTAAATTATCAACACCTGCAAACACTTGAAAGGCAATTATATCTTTATTGTATTATATCTTTAGGTCAAAGAAGTCGATAGCCATTATGATAACCAAATAATAATAACTCCTAAAATTACTTTCATAGACTTCTTTAAATAAACAATTTAATTACTCAATAACCATACATTGAACTGATGGATTTTATCAAATAATGCTGCACACTTAAATGATTTTAAATTTTTCTAATATTTCTTGGCAAATCAAATATTTTAATACATTTTTCGAGAAGAAATTGAGAATACTAGAGGTAAGTAATTAAAACACAATTATTAATTAATAAATTAAAATAAAATAATTAATTATGAAAAATTAATTATGAGAAATTAATTAATTTTATTAATTAATAAATAAAATAATTCTTAATTTAAATTTTTTTAACTTTCTACTTGTTTATGCACGTGTACACCTCTACGTCGCAATAAAATTACCAATACACAACGTTGCTCGATAAAATCCAAAACGCTTACCGATAACTTATGCATCTATTCGTCAAAACGAAATAAGATTCTACCGAAAGAGAAAAAGACCAGCGCCACGCGCGCTCATCAGCGCAGCAACGTAAAGAATCTCCGATCCAACAGATCGCCAGATATCAAGAAACAACGATGTTATCGGCCCAGATAGCCTCGCGCCCTGATTTCAGATACAGCGCGCGCTCCCGCTACCTATATAACAAATCGTCGATGAGCAAACAACGGATAGTCTGCTGTTTCCCTGAAGGCGTGATGACGAGTTTGGCGATGATCGTAGGCGCGCTCGCGCTGCTGCACGCGACGACGGCGACGGCGGCGATTCAGCCGGGAGCGCTGGACGCGCTGGACGCGGCGCTGCTGGATCTCGATCCTCTGGCGGCGTTCAATTTGACGGATCTCGGACTGGCCGCGCGTGCCGATCATCCGCACGCGCATCTCAATGTCGTGAGTCACGTGCTTAGTCATATGCTTGGAAATGGGCTTTGGTGTTGTGGATAATAGTTGGACGGGGCCTTTCGATTTTTATATACATTTCGACTGGAGGAGTAGAGAAGGTTGATTGGTTATTTGTTTAGAGATATCTAAACAATAAGGATTTCAGCAATATAGTAGGCAAAAATATACTTTTCTTTCCAAACATCTTTTGTCTACTCGTAATTTAATTGTAGGTTTTCAGTCTTTCAAATTTTTTTTATCTTTCTTTTTCAGAAATAGTATTTTTCTAAAAGGAAAATGGGTAGTCCTATTGACGTGGTCCAGAAATTAAATTTTCTAATATCATTCAATTACTTATTAAATTTATTGCGAAAATCGTCGCAGAACTGTCTTTAAAGGGGTGTCAAAGTCAATTTTTATCCTTCCTACCTTACCGACCCGAGAATTATAAAATATTGGCTTTAATTAAAAGAATAAGTATAATTATGAAAAACTAAGAGGTAATTGCCCCGTTATACAATTATCTATCACTGTGCGAAGTTTCAAACAAAAACTTCGAAACCTCTACGAATGGCTTTCGAACGAAATTTGAAGGTTCGAGTCTAGACTAATATAAATTCGTTCGAATGGCATTCGTAGAGGTTTTGAAGTTTTTGTTTGAAACTTCGCACAGTGGTAGATAATTGTATTATGGAGGGCAATGATGTATTGGTTTTTCATAATTTAGTTTATTTATTAATTGTAATCAATAGTTAAAGAATTTGAGGTTATGAATTTCGGCGGGAAATTTGAATTGTTTGACACCCCCTTAATGAAATATTGATTCATAGTAATATCAATTTGAAACGAAACTCATTTATATTGATTTTAAATAAAATTAGATGTACCAATTAATTTCTTAAAACTTGAGGGGAGACACTACAGAAAATTGGTAATTTTTAGCATTTATTTATGTGTTATCTTTGGATCTTCGAAACATCGTTACAAACGCATGAGAGAAGTTTCTTTTTAAATCGTCTAAGAAACATATAAAAAATGCTTCAATTAGCTGAAGATTTATACATTTGTAGGACATAATAGGTTTCTTAAGAACGCTTTAAATTCAAATAAATTATACATTAAAAATTTATCTTCTACAGCTTTTCATATTTTTAGTTGAAACCCTTTTTACATGGGTTTGTAGTTTCTCTTAACCCCGCCATTTTAGTGAAATGTGTCAAAATTATTGTTTAATTTGTTAAAATTATTATTTCCTGTAGTCCGTAGGTATATTGATCAACGTTCAAATAAATCTTTAACAAATAATCAATAAAGTTAACTAAAAATATCTCGAGTATTGTAGAAATTTATAAATTGTTCTTCTCTAGTAAAAAAAGAGACAGAATTAATTTCTTTTTCTAAGAGACAAATTATAAGTTAGACTTTATGACAATATTTTAGCCAGATCTGGTGGCTTATTACGAATACAAAATGGAAAGGCATAGCGTTCGTACGAAAGACGGCTACATAGTCGAAATGCACAGAATAACGGGAAACAAGAACAACCCGTGTGCCAAGGGAAAGCCCGCGGTGCTTCTAGAGCATTGTCTGCTTTGCAGTTCCATGGACTGGGTTGTCACTGGTCCGAAAAGGGGTTTAGGTAATTGCAATGCCGACTGAATTAAAGCTAGTCAACGACTTGTATGTATAAAGCATTCATATAATAATTTTTTTAAAAGGGTTCATTCTCGCGGATGCTGGCTACGATGTTTGGATGGGAAATGCGAGAGGTAACATTTACTCTCGTAAGCACAAAGATCTGAAGCTGACTGACGACAAATACTGGGACTTCAGGTTCGTCTTTTTTTTATAAGAATAGTTGTACTTGTAAGTATAATAATTTTGAGTAGAACCGATGGAACTGTTTCTGGGACAAATTTATTTTCCATAATATAACAATACACCAATTTCTATTATCGTCTTTATTAAATTAAATTGTGCATTATATATAGGTAAATGTTCATAAGCACGATTTAAAGATGTATTAATTTAATAATACAAAAAATTTTTAAATAAATCAAGAACGATATTTTACTATTTATAGATTGTATTTAATA
Organism: Gastracanthus pulcherrimus; assembly: GCA_949152435.1. Lineage (NCBI taxonomy): Eukaryota > Metazoa > Arthropoda > Insecta > Hymenoptera > Pteromalidae > Gastracanthus > Gastracanthus pulcherrimus. The sequence continues at coordinate 86,904,086 of OX424572.1, forward strand.
AAACCGTTATCTCTTAAAACTTTTAGCTAAGATGCATTCCACAAATTATTCTGTTTTAAAAAATTAGCACCAGAAAACTGATACCTATTTTACAAACATTTTTGCTTTTCCTGACACTTTTACGCAGTATTCTAATAAGAATTTATTTTCTAGTTGGCACGAAATAGGTGTGTACGATCTACCAGCAATGATTGATCACATTTTGGCCAAAACCGGAAACGAAAAGATTTCAGTCATCGGACACAGCCAAGGAAGTACAGCGTTTGTGGTGTTGCTGAGCGAACATCCGGAATACAACGACAAAATCAAAGTGATGGTCTCACTTGCGCCAATCTCTTATTGTTCTCATATGACAAGTCCAGTGTTTAAGACTCTCGCAAGACTCATGCCTGTCATAAACGTAAGACGCTTTCAAATTTTTTGAAATTCGGAGTAAAACCTGCCCGACTCGAATTAAATTTCGAATTGAATATTATAAATATTTATATTTATAATATAATTAATATCAAACTGAAGTATTTAACAATGCTAAGGAATTTTTATTCGCCTGAGTTATTTTTGAATCATATGCTTTTGTAGTTAATCCACATTAATAATGTGAACTATTTTATAGGTAGTCTTTGACCTTATTGGCAAACATGAATTTAAACCTACCAGTGAATTCTACAAGAAATTCACAGCAGTTTTGTGCAAAGACGGCAGTATTACAAATCCAATCTGCTCGAACATTATGTTTCTAATTTGTGGCTATAGTGAAGAACAATTGGACAAGGTAAATTTCATCTGATTCAATAATTTATTCTCAGGATTTAATGTGTTAATCTTTTTTAATTTTTAAAGGAATTATTACCAGCAATTTTGGCTCACACTCCAGCTGGATCGAGCACTAAACAGTGTACTCACTTTACTCAATTAGTAAATTCAGGTATATCTATAAATTGAATTAATACTTTCTCAAATTACGTTCAGAAATAAATAGAGTAAATTCGTATAGTATTAGTATAGCAATTAGTATTGGGTTTGGGAATTATAAGCTTTACTTTAATCAATTTTGCGAAATTGAATTTAATTTTTTTATATTAAATTGCTATTATTTTAAATAATTTAATCAAACCAGGTATTTGGTATAGATTTCGTGGTTGTAAACTCTGTTGAAAACAATTTTTCTTCCCATTAGTTGACTTAACTATATTGTATATATTAATATTAAATTTACAATATGAAGAAACTTATGAAAAAAACGTGAAAATACTAATAGACAATTTTCTTATTAATGAATTATACATATATTTTTAGGACATTTTCGACAGTATGATTACGGTTGGTGGGGTAACGTTAAAAAATACTCAAGCTTCACGCCTCCGTCATATAAATTTGAAAATGTCAAGGTTCCCGTATCCTTACATTACAGCGTTAACGATTGGCTTTCCGATCCGCAGGTGTGTAAATTAGTAATTTATCATACAATTAAATTGTTTTAATATTTGTAAATAAGCCAAGAGATAATAAATATTGGTTTATTTTTAAGGATGTGGAGAAAATATACTCAAAGCTTCCCAACCCTATTGGAAAGTTCCGTGTTCCTCACGACAAATTTAACCACCTTGACTTCTTGTGGGCAAAGGACGTGAAAACTCTGCTTTACAACAAAGTCCTTACCTTATTGGCTCGATACAACCATTGAGTGTGATTCCAGTTCCTATAGTGTATTTCATATAGTTAATTAGTTTACTGCAATTGAAACTAGTCGCCAAGGCTTTAGTTGAAAGCCACTTATTTTTAATTTTATTTAATGTATAAAACTAGCTTTAGTTAATTTACTAATAAAAATGATTTAATAAATTAAAAGTCTTTATATTTATTAAAATTGTATATATACTCGTAGTATTTATAGCACGTTTTACGTGCCTTTATTCAGTAAAACACTTATACTAAATTTAAATTTCTCGCTTAAATGAAGCAACCAATCTTTATAGGTAATTGGTCTACAAAAAAATATATATATATATATATTGAAAAAGAGTATCATTTAAAACACGGATAACTGGTGTAAAATACTTAATATGGCGGTGTAATAAGTGATACACAAAATAAAATTTAAATTCTGTTTGAACTTTGACAGGAAATATTGTATCTTTTATTTTATATTTAAGTTTAATTAAGTTAAATTATTTACTTATTTTTGGGTGACGTGTACATCTCTTAATTGCAAACTAAAAAATAGAATTTCAATTTGATTTTGTGTTACGCCACTTATATCACAGTACATCAAGTAATTTGATCCGAAAGTCACATTTTTTACTAACACAAATTTGAACTAAGTACACATTCAATTGGTCACATTCTTATTGGATCTTTATTTAATTAAAAATTTCGCCTAAACTATTTTTGCAGACAACTCTACAAGCGAAAATCTTGTAAAAAGGCCTTCACAAAATTCTGCAAGTTCTAAAAGCTTCGCAGAAAATCCTACGGAAAATCCTGAAAAAATCCTGAAAAAATCCTGCAGGAATCTCCATATGCAGATTCGATAAAATTCCCTCATCTATCCTCGACTCACCTCGGCACCGGGGTCTCGGTGCCCAGCAGCAGCACACTGGCGATGCAGTGCAGCAGCATCTGGTGGACCAGCAGACCGACGACGAGGGCTCGCATCTGCACGCGCACGATGTAGAGCTCGGGATTGAGGGTCGAGGTCACCGAGGGCGGATACAGCAGGAAGACGTAGGATTTCTCATCGGGGGGCTCGGTCGCCTCCTCCAGTCGCTGCTCCTCCAGCAGAAACACCTGCGAACACAGTCGCGCACGTCAATGAGCGGGGCAGAATTGTGCGCCGAGGCGGGCAGGAGCTTTCTTTGATGTGTGACTATATATAGCGCATGGGGGAGTTTCTCGGGGGTTTTCGAGGAGATACGGATTTTAGTTTATTTTAATTTGATTGATATCGGTAGTACATATGAAGCATGAAAATTTTTGGAGAAATCGTTTATTTTTACAGACTTTTATAGTATTTACAACTTTTAGAGACGTTAAGTTAATATAATTGAAGGGCTTGATATGATACATGTTTTCATGATAAAAAGTATGTACGTTTTGAAAAATACTAGAAATCTAAAACGTATCACCTGAAAAGCGGACACTGAAAAAAATAATTTGCGACCTTAAAACATAAGTTGTCGAGGCATTATTATGTTAAATTTGAAATCCAATTGTTTCTTTTATTTTTCAATGAAAAAGCTTCTAAAAATTATTAATGTAATGGTTTATCAAACAGATAAAGAAAGGTATTTATAGTAAGATATATTGGGACTTATTAATTTACCATGCATGATATCTTTTTTATATCTTACTACAATACGAGTATTATCCGATTCTAATTATATAAAAAAAATTATTTTTCTTAGTGTTAGAAAATTTAGATTTCATTCATAGTAATATTTTGAATACCTGTAATAATAATCATCGTTAATCTATGTAATAATTTAGGGTGTATACAAATAATAATTTCTACCTATATTATAGCAATTTACAGGTGCTCAAATATTTTCAGGGCTTCTGTGGGGATCTACAGCATTAATACTTTGTATAAAAAGGCTCCTAATTTATTCTACGTTTCGGCGGAATTATGAACTAGCTGTAAAAAGAAATAAATGTAAAGTTATAACAAAAATGTAGAGCATATTTACTTTCAGGTCTTCTAAAATCTAACATCAAATGTGTGAAAGACGTGATGCTCTGTAATATTTGCTGACGGTGATGGTATAAATATATACACAAAAAATAAACGCTAAAATGTAAAATATAAAATATAAAACGTGAATTTGGCGTGTAATCGTGTCGTTCGATTATTATATATATTGGAGTAATGTGTGCGTTCTACTAGTCAAAGCTGCATTTTATGCTGTTTTCTCTCATTATTCGTCTATACATATAGGTATACGTATAACAGAGGTGTCGTACACAATCAGGTATATTTATATATGTTACATCATCGTGTGAGAGTGAGAGGAAACATTCTTGCCATGGACCCAAGCCATGGATTTTATTAGCAGTGTGATTCGCGAGAGGCTGTGCCGCGAGCTTTTGCGCATTATGACTTTTAGGCGCTCTATTTCACGACGAGGTCCTTTATTTACTACTACATTTCACATGAAATGAATACGACTAATCTTTGTTTGCATTTATTTGGTTTGGATACTAAGTATTGAAATTTATTGTTTTTTTATTAAATTTACATTGTGTACTGCATTGAATCCACATAGTAGTTAATTTTTCCTCTATGGTCATCTTCACATTGCAAATTAAGTATCATATTACATTAAATTGGTTGTAGGAATGTTGCCACAGCGTTGCTCTGGTAACTAAGCAATGCATTACTTTAAAGTTACAAAAACGAGCTAACAAAGTTGCAAAAACATTGAAGTATTTGCTTTTATGGCCATTTATCACATTCCTATAACGTTACCTTAGAGACTTAGGCATCATAATTAGAACATTTAAGGAACATCTCCGACAACTCCTGAATTATCCGAAGTGTCATTCTTATACGTTACCGTTTATAGTTAGATCGAATTAACCATGTAAAGTATTCTGTTTGGATGCTACAACTGTAATAGGTGGTTTAGACCTCTGTCTTTCGAAATTTATTTTATAATTTTTAATTATTTTATACACATTGATATCGCAACGTTTCAGCAACGTACCTACGGTGTGGAAAATCACACTTTGGGTAATTTAAAAGCTGTCAGAGACATTTCAGAAATGTTTTTAGCAGTTCTTTAAGGTGACATTGCAGTAACGAAGTAATAGAGCGTCATAGATACGTTACCATAAGATTTCTATAATGCTACCTAGTAATAAAAGCGGAGATTTTAACATTTTTAAAACAATACAAGCACGTTTTTACAATGTCAAAAGCTACTTGGCATAGTTATCAAAGTAACGTTGTAGCAACGTTTGTAAATTAAGTTACGAATCTATTTCCTTCATCAATTCATTAGCTACCGATGACAATTGCATAGGTGTATCAAACAGTATTCATACAATTGTCATATAAACTTAGTTATTAACTTAAGGTGGATTCGCTGGGCATTCAGTACTATAAGAAATGTTCTTAAAATATTACAATTCATATTAAATAATATAAAATCGAATACTACAAAATATTTTTAGTGAACTTTACCAAAATTTCAGAATTATCTGATGTCATTAATAAAGTAATTTTATAATTTACTCCCTATAAATAAAACAGTGAAAAGCATGCAACTGCAATTGAATTAGCCAAAACACCTACCTAATTAGAAGTGTATATTTGCTTTTTCACTGGAAATTAGTAAATATTCACTGCTGAATCCGTGGATTTTTTACTATTTCAGTGATAGTGACATACATTTCCCTGTGTCATATTTAAAGAGATAAAATAAATTTAAATTTACTTATAAGATAGACTTTTATATCTGTGTCTATTCTAATTCCTCTATCAGTGTAAAAAGAACCATTTACTAACTGTATTTTTTAAAACTAGACTGAAAGGACCCTGTCGACTAATCCTGCGTCTTCTACTAGCGGGATGCATGTGATTGGATATTTCAAATGATGTAATGAAACATAAACAAATAATACAGAATAATTTTGATAAAATAAATTTCCACGAGTACAGAAAATTAAATTATAAAATTATTGTTACTCATAAAATAATTAATTGACCAACAAATGAAAACACATTATTTTAAACTCACACCAATAACTCATATTTTTCAAAATATACCTAAACACTTTAAGGGCGGCTAATGTATAAGATAATTTTTTTAGTATTCCATAAATTAAAAAAAATTAATAAAAACAATTCGTTTTAATGCTTGTAATTTTACTACATAACCAATAGAAAATCGCTTGCTAAAATTTTCTAAAATGAAATTTATTTGTTTGCTATAACAAAATGCAAATAAATATTTGTTAATTCATGACCCATATATGATCCGTACCGGCATTAAAGTGTTAACTTTATAATAGCTAAAATAAATATAATAGAGGATTCTATCAGTTGTAATCAATATTTAACAAAAGGCAGTTTTGTACAGATGATATAGTTATTGTAAAAATTTACAATCATTATTTTAAAAATGTACATTTTAATAGAATCATCAACATCATGGTAATTATTTTGAGGAGGAATTGTAATGATTTTAACGTAAGAACACATTGAGTAATTAATGTATTATAAAGGAAAGAACTTTAATCATGCATCAAGGTCCATGGATTTCAATAAAAATGCAGGGAATGTTAAATAATATCAAATGATGCAACCTACGATTCGCGAAACGATTCGTAATTAAATTTAAGATAACAGTTTTATTTACAAAAATGCAAATCATTTTACTATGATTTCCAGAATTATAAGCAATTATCGAACGAATGCGTGGTAAATCAATATATGTAACAGCAATGACTCAGAATGTTTGGAAGAATAAAACCATAGAAATTTAAATCTCGCTAAAATTGAAAAGTTTGATTACATTTATCTCAAGATAGTTTAGTTTTTCTGTTGCAATACATGTCGCGGATTCTTTATAAGTATTTTAAAAATACTAATCTGTGTGCAATCATATTCATAATTAGCAGATTACTTTATTTAATTATTAATTTATGTATTCCAATTATAAAATCAATGGTAAATGATTCAAAACGGCTTTAGTAAATAGTTTCGGAAAACCTTTTGTATCAACTAACTTTATCAACCAAATAGTTTGTTAAGCAGCTATCTAAAAATACATATTATTAATTGTAATGGCCTAAACGAAAGATGGGCCAATTAGGGCGATTTCCGGTTTTCGTACAAATCAGCCAATATTAACTAAAACGATACATACGATAGTTTTTCTAAACAAATAGCTAATTTTAAGTTATACCGAACCGTTTTGACCGGTATGGAGCTTCAATAATTATTAATTATGTATTAATTATATAAAATATAAGAATGAGTAGTCATGAGTATTATAAAACCTTGTTAACTACACAGCTAAAAACAAAGAAAAGTTCTGTACCAGTCAAAGTGGTTTTGTTTAAATCAATATTATCTGTTTTTCTAAAAACACATCATCGTACAGCTACCATTTCATAAAGAATTAACTGATTTGCACAGCTACACGAAGGTCGGTACCTCAATTGTTAACTCGCCTTCTCTTGGTTCTTATATCATGAATTCTGAACTTCTCGCAATATTAGGAACTATACAATCTGTACAAAACCAAGTTTCATTGATCCAAGCCTTCTCACTCCTCAACCAAAGTGATCATCCACGAAACAAGTCAAAACAAACATACAAAAATTAACAGGGCGCAACGGGTGTCAACGAATCAACAGACGAATGCAATAGCAGTACAGTATATAGAACACGGGACAAAAAAGATAAGGCTAAAAGAAAAACGGCTGATGGTTGCGGTGGTGGTTTTAAGATACTTGATCGCTTGGTCAAAAAACTTTTGTGTGTAAAATCCATGACGAGAGTTACCGTGGACGTTGGCTAGAGCCAATGGGGAGCGGGCGGCTGCGCATTAGCCGGCGCACAAGTAGAAGTAGAAGTAGTAGTAGTAGTGTTAGTAGTGTGATCGGGGGGTGTTGTCGTGTGCTGCCGAGAACCGACCAAGGGATAGGAGTTCGTGGTGGTGGTGGTTGTTGTTGTTGTTGTTGTGTGCTGGTCGAGCAGTGTCGTCTCGATGGTCAACGAGTCCTGGTAAGGCGTCATTCGCAGGGCCGAGGCGCTCTGACCCTTGATCGCAGTCAATACCTCTCGCAGCTGGCTCACCTGAGATTTCATATACAGGCAAGGTGGTCACGTCATACATGCAGAGAGAGATTAAAGGAGGCAGGTAGGTATCCCGATTAAAAATGGAATTACGGCGAAAGTGAGGTCCGGATCCGATGCGTCTGGGAGAATTGTTGCGAGGTCCTGATCCGATATCTAATTAGGGGAGTTTTAAAACCTATAAGGATATGCACGTCTGGCCTCTATATAATCCTTGAGGCTTATCTTAAATCCTAAACTGTTCCCTTATTTTACCACTTTGACATCTTAGAACTTTGCATCATATTTCTCATTATACGTCTAACATTTACATAGTAACATCATAATCATTGCTGGTAATAAATTGTTATTGTACAAAGAACACCCGACAACAGTTAAATAATATGCCTTTGAAAGTTTTCTATTATAAAGTACATATTATTATAATTGACTAATGGAGAACTGTAAAACTGACTATCATGTTACCGTTTCTAAGCCTTAACAATGGTCTCACTTCACGCTGTTACTTTCTTGCTTTTTTTTCCATTAAACAACAGAATTTTACATTATTATAGACCTTTGAACCTTTATAAACGTTTATTATTATGACAAGAACACCGTACAACCAAATTTTTGTACTATAAATTACCACGAATTTTTATTTTTGTAATATTAATTTTAGAGGTTAGATAATAGTCTAGTTAAAAATGCGTACTAGTCCAGATAGCTTTGATGATCCCATCGGCATTTTAGCGATACTACGCATGTGCAAAGACTAATTTTCATACTTAATAAGCACAGAGTTCTACTTTGCCTGCGTAAGTAATAATCAAGAAAATAAATATTTTTAAACAACTATATATACTATAAAAATGCAGTTAAGAATCTTTCGTTGCGTAATAAAAAATAATTGTTATTCTCAACGTATACATAGTTATATGTTATATTTCGACATATAGTGAAAAATAGGACGCGAGGTGAGGACGTGGATGTGGTTAGAAAAAACTCGAAATATTAAAGGTAATCCGCAGTATTATTGTTATGCATTATCAATTTGGACGTAACTATGTAAATTTTAAATGTATAATGCCAAATACATCGCGAGGTGAGGTCAAGTCAAATAGAGACTTTCTTAAGTAGAGTCTCCCCCAGGTATGTAATACTACGCAGATAATATACAATTAGTAATTACCTTTTACAAATCTTTTTGTATAGTCTTAAAAAATAATTAAATATTGTAGATGTAATAAGTGACGGTCATATTCACTATGACAATAAAGTAACATCTTTTTTATTGTGAAATCTGACAGGATCCGGACCTGATTTTCACCTTGTAATGCACTTATTCAAGTTCCTTAAGATTCCCGGTTTAGAATCAAATTATAAAATTCGGAATAATTCGTACTTAAGTTCTAATCGGTATAGGGGAGTGTCAGACGTTTTTGTGAAGGCTTTTGTATTACTTCTTTCATTTTTTAATTTCTTTTTAGGAGTTTTCAGCGTATTTCTGGTTCTTGCATCTTTTATCTAAGACACTGTTAGCACATTCCTCTCTCGCACACTTTATTTGTATAATATAACTTGCAGCTGGTTGTTGCGTTGATATTTGCTTCGGAGTACGAGGGCAATGATATCATTTGCTGGATCAAGTAATAAATTAAATGGTTTAACACTTGGCTGTTTTAGTTGATGTGTTTCAGTTGTACTGTTCTAAATTATTGTATCATTAAAAGTTTTTTATCTTCAGTTCTAAAATTCAAGACTATCTGCTCATAAATTGGATAATGATGATATAAGTAAAATAAATTAAATTACAATTAAAATCATGATAAATATCATTAGCGTCGTACTTCAATTTTACAATCCAAGCGTATTAATTATTTTTTCGCAGTATCCATAAAAATAATTCGCTCGTCGATATTTAAAGAAAGTACAAGTTAAATATAGTAACAATTGCATTTATCTTTCCCTTTTAAAGTGACAACTTAGCAAAGCATAGAGCAAAGAAGTATACAAGGTGATAATAAAGTATACATAAAAGGAAAATATTAACGATTATGGGTTATTTTCGTCCAAATGATGTAACTTTTCTCAGCAGTATATAACTTGGCAGAAAATATCGAAAAATCAAGTTTATAGTTTATAAAATAACTTTAGAAAATAAGGTACTGTAATTTTCAAAGTACCCATACAGAGATTCTGAGCTATAAATTTAATCCTTAATTGCGCGGATATATTTTACCTGTCCATAAGAAAAGCTTTACTTAAAGGCATCACGTAGTTGGCATTTCAAAAGTTAAATCACACAGGTGAAGTATTAAGTAGTCATGTATCTCCCCTTTGCGGTTTAGTAGTAGTCAAACCTACAGCTAAAATGGATGACTACCGAAGATGTTTTGCAGTATAACTTTACAATCTTTTATCATACAAATTTTATAAAATTTTCAAATTGATGCTCATATAGGGAAAAGTTTTAAATTTAGAAGTTTCAAAAGTCTATAGCATAAATAATGGATCATAATAGGGAAGTGACATGGTTCGGAATTAAATTCTAACTCTAAGTTTATTCGAAAGTTTATCGAAAAATAACAACTTTCCTAAGACAGTTTTTTTAACGCAATATCCGAATTTTAGTAATATTTTAAAGTTGTGCTTAATTTTTATAATGATTCAAACTCGCGTGACGTCAGCGTCCCTCCGCTCAGCGTTCCCCTATCGGCGAGTTTCGAAGCTTGATTTGAGAAAATTTGCCCTCGTCAATTCCGGTCACGGCAGTCTAGCTGAAGTGCTGTGCATATCAAAAAGTGTTATGCGACCGTCACATTATTACTACAAGGGAATAGACTGTAAACAACAGAAAATATTCTATTTAAAAGCTATTAGTTTGAATTTATAATAATTATAATCATTAAGAATGAATAAAGGCTACACAAAAGGAACATCTGCTAATTTTCCAAAAATTGATCTCGACATGTTCTTGAAATTTATGGCTGATAACGACAGCTATTCAGGTGCTGAAGTGTGAAATGTCAAAACGTTAAGGTTAGTTTTATATCCTATATTTAAATGATAAATAAAATAAACTTCTTTATATTTATTTCAAAGAGTTGACATATATATATATATATATATATATATATCTGTGGGTTGCAGGGAAAACAACATAAGTCCACTTTTTGTGTTTTTAAGATATTAATATTTAAAGTTTTTATTTTCCATTTAAAATAATGTTAAGAAAAATCATAAGTAGTAGATAAGGTCACTAATTTTTACACTTTTTTATTTTTTTGATTTTTATTTGAAAATATACTATGTAAAGATACTAAAATCGTTCAAAAATCAATTTTCAAAAAAATGGATTTATGTTGTTTCTCTGGGAACCCACAGATATTTAGTCATAAACCTGTTACAAAAATATTATTTTGAATTGAAAAATTAAATTTTTAATTAATTATGAAAATTAATTGAATCATTATAAAAATTAAGCACAACTTTAAAATATTACTAAAATTCGGATATTACGTTAAAAAAACTGTCTTTCGAATAAAATTAAAATAAAAAATCATGATTCTTCCCTATTAAAAATTAATTACACATGTTTTAAAGAACTCGAGAAAGTTATAAGAATGTTTGCCATGTAATTATTGTAAACTACTTGGATTATTTTTAGTTTCAGAATTATTCAGGTTTTCTCATTTTATTTCATTACTTCATCATGAATGTTTCTTTAACTTAGATTTTATATAATATATATTACTCTATTATGTTACCAATATCATTATGTAACACAAATTCCATAGATTCGGAAATGCTATAAGAGTTGAATATACGCAGCCTATACTTTTATTACCAGATTATCTCTTTCAATGCGAATTAATCTAGCAATACTCATAACTAATGATGGCCGTATCAATAATTATGTAATACACCTTTTAGACGAAAATCAATAGTTTTTTACACTCAGAAAAGGGACCCCCTTGTTGAAAAAATATTTTCTCTGGTCCTAATCATTTTATTGTCAATACAATTCCTTTTATTATTTAAAGAAAACAATTTTTTAAGAATATACGGATACTCGATACAAAAGGAAGTTTCGATAGAGTAATTAATAAATATTCTTGTGGAAATTAGGATGTTTCTTATAAGATTGATATTTAACAAATTGAATTGTATCACTTTTTTAAAAACTTTAAAAGCTTGTTTGGTCATACATACTTATGCGAATTTTCTAATCCATCTGTTTCTTATAGTCGCGGTGGCTGCGGGAAAATGGCCTCATGCTACTAGGCTCATGGATTTTTCAAATACACCTACTTAGATTTGAAATAAATGTTTTATCAATATTGACCATTACTAACAAGCTATGTAACCCAAAATAATTCCTTTCACTGAAAAAGGATGTCCATTGGTACCCATGTTAATGCACTGTTTTCACAAACAGAATTTCTTTAGATCTTTTAAATATTCCTTTCGCGATCTAAAAATCCCTCTTACAGCTTAAGGTCACATTTCTGAGTGTACAAATTATTTTCTTTCTCCGTCTCTTGTCGCACTCAACAGAGAGACGGAAAAACTTTTCCCTCAATCAACGATGAAAATAAATCAACAAACAACACCTACGACTTATACGACCTTACTTCTACAGACACACAGATATGTATACTCAAACCATACTTACATTGTATATCCAAACTGCTACCAAAAGCTACAGCTCGCGCTCAACCTTAACATACTCTTACAATACCAAGCGATAGAAGGTATAGGTATATATACGCATATACATAGCATACAAGAATTCGTCAATAAAGCCATGATCGTGTATTGGGATTTAAAGTATCATGACCAAAGCAATCGCGACAATTTTCTTCTTCGAAAATAAGCATATAAAACAGATGCATTTCTCAAAACTAATTATACGAAATAATTCTGCATAAATTTCAGTTTCATATTTAGTAAATAAAATAATTTCATGACATCTTTTATATAATATTTAGACCTCATGCAGCCACCAATTTAACTAGAGCAATGCAGTGCACTGTAAAAGGTCCCTTATAAAATTACAACTCTTACAAAAAGATAGTAAATATTTTTAAAATTGCAATGATAGTGTTGCGACATAATTTTACAAATAGCTTGTTAAGATCATCAATTTACAGAATCTAATAATACACGCAGGACAGTGTGTGTGTTTTAGTCACAATCCTTTATTGTTTTAAGTAAAACTACAAGTTCTACATGTATTCGTAATTGTACAATGACTCAGAGTTGTATTTCTACAATGTAGAAGTAATATCAGAAGAAACTTGTCCATTCAAAAATTAAAAAGCGTTCAGTTACAAAATATTTGTATTCAAACTCTCACAGTATCAAATCCACGATATAAATTCACAATACACTTGAATGTCTACACAGGGTTTCCACAGTGTACTCCACCATCTCTCCACCTGTACTCACAAATCCACACTCCCCATTACCTTATCAGTCACGCGACTACAAATCCCAATATACCGACGACGAGTATAACACCGCACCGTGTCTTACATCAGCGAAAAGAAACTAAAGATCTATAAAAAGCCAAAGTGAAGGAACGAGCAGGGCGAGTACCTGAGCGGCGAGTTGGCGCAGCCGGTCGGTCTCCTCGGGCGTGGCGTCGCGGCGCGCCGCCACCTTCACCTGGGCCGTGTCCCCGTAGAAGGACTCGGATCGCGGCGAGAAGGCCAGCGTCAGTTGATGCAGCTCCTGCAGGGAGTTGGAGCAGGCCCGGTGGCAGGCCACGCCGCAGACCTCCCACTGCTCGGACGTGAGGTTCGGGCCACTGCTCACCAGCACGTGCCTAGAGGATGACGAATATGCAGATGTTTGATGGAGAATCAGAGGTGATGAGTTTGCAGAGGATGTGATTATGCGGTGATGGCTATTGGATGAGTGAGGCTCTGAATCTGGTTTGGTTTTTGAAAGATCAGTGGGTTTATTGACATTTTTAATGTATTGAATCGAACCTGTATCTATATCTAAGAGCAATGGATTAAAGGTGGTTTAGTGACCTTGATAGTATTGAGAGGATAATGTCTAAAGGTCCCTTAGGTTGATAGTTTTAAATTACCAAACATATGTAACCTTTTTGACCTACAGAGGTAGCTATTTAGATCATAATAAAAATACGAATCTTTGTGGGGTAATGATAGGATTTACAATACGTAGAGTAATTGTGGGTTAATGATGGGTGATTTAGTACGTTATTTAGGGATGTTGTGTAAGTATATTTTGAATCTCCATATTGAGATTTAATTCTAAGATTTTACTTCTTTTCAGTAAAAACTAATAACTTTTTACAACAATACAGTAGAGCTCTAGATCGACTAGTCAGTAAACTAAATGCATTTCATGTTAAAGCTTACATCAATAGTATCCAAGTTATAAACATCTTTAAATAATATTGGGGTCAGAACTATAAACACTGTCGTAATACATCAGTTCCGGTCCTAATAAATATTCTTTAAAAATCTATCTGTATGTTTCTTAGATAATTTTAAGTAACTTCTTGCATGAGTCTGGCTTAATGGGTTGTAGATCCAGAGATAAAACATAAAAACAAATTAAACGCCAATTTTCAGTGGTGCCTTCCCTTAAATCTTCTAGGACTTATCACCCCAAATTATAACTAAATCATGAAAAGAAATTTTACTCAATTATAGCTAAATAAAGAGATCTCATTATTAAGTTAGGTTAGTAAATTAATTGTTTTCGCTGAGGTGATTTTGTTTTACAAAAATAATAAACGTAACTTCATGAATATAGCTTTAACATACAATAATCAAAAATTTCCTTTATATAAATCCATTCCCACGGATCATTTCACATCATATATCATTCCAATTCTCCCCCCTAAAAACTCATCCGGATCCCCTGCAATTACATCAAACTCACAAAGTCAAAACCCAGCTCGCGACAAGTAAAGAGACAATCACCTTATTGTCAAGGCAAGTACGTATCTCCTCGACTCGCGTCATCGAGGATCTGTCTCTCTCTCTCTCTGTCTCTCTGTCTCTCTCTCTCTCTCTCTCTCTCTCTCTCTCGCGCGCGCGCACGCAATAAATAAGCGCTCCATACAGATAGAGTTTCAATCATATCCTCGTCTCGCTCCCGCTCTATACACTTTTTTTCTCTCTTTGCTCGCGACGCCGGATAAAGATCCTGAATGACCGTCTATAACGCGATCTCCTCGATCAAGCGCTAGATCGTTCGCAGCCATGCGACTCGCGGCGGCTGTGCGCGACGAGAGGACCTCTGCCGTAGTTTTTAAGGATCGACGGTTCCAAGAGAGAAAGAGCGAGAGAAAGAGAGAGAGAGAGAACGAAATGGCCGTACCACCGCAGTTCACCGATACCGATACCCCGTGGAGATAGAGTTACGGTTCTCGATTCGATACTTGTGCGAGTGGTCGCCGTGGCGAGAGAGAAGAAAGCAGCAATGAGCACGCGCGAGAGAGCGATCGAGGAAATCGTTAAAAGTTGGTATTTTTAGATAAAGCGTTTGACGTGGCTCGAAGGTACGCACAGGGAATTTTCACCCTGTCTTTAGGGGAAGATTACCCTGATAAGTGGTAAAGATTGGCAGAATTTATGATGATATTTACTCTGCTTCATGATAAAAAGTATGATAATTAACATTAATTTTTACCGTTCATCAGGAGAATGTTTCCAGTTAAGTCAAGATGTCCTATGTTTACTACGATTTAGGCACACGAGAATTGCTATTAAAAAAATTATCTCTGTACCTACTACGTAGGAAATATTTTTTTACAGATTTTTTCAACATTTCAAAAAGAAAAGAATTGTATAGTACACCTAACGGTAAAATCATTTCTCTGACCATGCCCCTAAATAACATCTTACCCTGCAGAAAAATGCACGCCCAACAGGTCGGAGCAAAACAAACTATTTGTTATAGATCGAAGCCTAATAGTATGGAAAAGTTACGTACCAAACTTATTATTATTATTGCAAAATTTTACCTGGATTGGTTAATATATAATGTTGGGAATGAAAACCTTGATTTACGATATTCTAGATAAAAAACCTAAATTAATAGTCAGTTTTGTAATTTTTTTCGTATACGTTCGTATTTTGTTACTAAAGACTATACTAAACTATAATGCCATTAGGCACAGGTGGAAAAGGTTATAAAACAAGTATGATTATCGAATCCATTTATTATTAAAATTAGTTAATCGAAGTACTGATTTTCTCTTTACATGTTTTTCCTTATACTTTTTAATGTAAACTTTACTTTGCTTGATTATAAAGATTCTAAAGCAAGAAAGTGTAAGGAATACAAATAACATATATATACATGTATAGCGCACCAGCGTGAATCCTCGAAGCGTCGTCAGCGAGCTCGGCCGGTTACGTAATGTGTCGCGTAATCGCACATCTGGCCGAACAGCGTTGTGTAAATGTATGTGTGTATACAGTAGAATCAAAATTCCGCGCGTTAGGGGTAAGTCCTTTTCTTTTTGTATATATCGCTAGTACGCGAAGGAGCCTCGTGCTAAGATAGAGAAATCATTGTGCGCGGTATTTATTGTGTCTGTAGCTGCTATTACGGGCGAGCACTGGACTCAAGCACGCAGCGAGAACGATGCGCTGTGTATATTACATCGAGCGCAGTGGAAAAGGGCGAGGACTGGCAAGACGTTGTCGGAGTCAGCGTCGTGCCTGTCTTGCGTGTCATCAAGCGCCCACCTGATACCTGCCTCAACACAAAAAAACTGCCCTCCGGCTTCTGGCTACGGTGAAGCTAAGTATAGCGCGAATAAAATTATTAAAGAGAGAGAGAGAGACCGAGAGAGTGAATCGATACGCAATATCGGAGCCGCGCCGCACGACAAGAGCCCGCGTCTCTGAAATTAAATTATATAGCGTTGCGCTTTAAACCAAATATTCAATGTTGCATAAGAGCATTGCGCTCCCTTCACGTAAGACACGGACGACGGTAAAACGCGATGAACCGTATGTAAATCTAATCTTAAAGTTTGACTGAGAGCATTGCGCTCTCTTGATGTAAAATTTTATGTATGTATGTTTGAAAAGACGACGACTGTATATAATAGGATGTGAACTAAACAATTACGCGATTTAGATAATATATGCGACGAGAATTATGGACTTATTTTGTTTGGTGATTACCTGCGATAATTGTAATATATTGGAATTTTACTGATAATGTATTAAATATTTGTGCGATGATAAAATGATTTTAAATTTATCAGTGTAATTCGATTTATTTATTCCCCTAAAAATCTAGAACTTTAAAAAAGTAATGCAAATAAGTTGACATGAAAAATTACTATAATTTTAGTATTTTCTTATGAATTATATAACATCGCAGAACAGGACTAGACTATGATACTCTAATCTTTTTACTTGAATTTCGCGTACAAAACACGGCTCATACAAAAGTAAAAAGAACTTTACCTATTTCGCGAATTGGTTTAAAACGGTTGAGATACTACCATACAATGATAGAATTTATGTAAAAAAAAATATTAAATAGAATTACGTTACTTGCTTGGTTTTGTAAAAACATAAAATTTTGAGTTGCTATAGTCTTGTTCTGGAAGTGTGACATCAATGTCTCCACTTTCCACAAATAATATTAAATAATTTGCATCTGAAACGTTATTTGTTTTTGTCTCACCCTTACATCCATCATTGGACAAAAATTTTACTATCCAAAATATATGTACAAATCCCATCATTTACAGAGTTAAAAAAATCTTCAATTGTCAAAAAATTAACTTAATCCATTTAATGAAAAAAAAATCTTAATGAAAAGTTAAAAAATATTATGCTTCATTTATGTATAAATAAATAAATTAATGTAAGTAGATATAGGCCAAGTTTAGTAAGACGAACTTTTATTTTTAATTTATTTCTTTAACTATTCCATCTACAAACAAAATTAACTTTCCTTGCTATACTTTACTCTGATATTATTTTATACTTATAACATAGAGTATCTTTATTAATTTGGGTATTTGATTTATTTTAAGTTAAAAGAAACTATTATCCAACCATTAAAAAAAACAGAATACAAAATAATAAAAGCATAAAGTTACAAGAAAAAATCAGTGTTACACGTTTAAAAAATCTGATTTTCTTATTTCTGCGAGCATTTCCTCCTATCCCCTCCCCACCGAAAACAACCCCTAAAACAAAGTACAAGAACAAACACTTTTATAACCGCGCGAAACAGCTATGCTCCGCGTCCATGAGAACCAGCGCACGGCGAAGCGTCTGAAAAATGCGCCAGCCAACTTGAATGAACCTAGGAGTAAAAGCGAGCGAGAAACAGCCGCTCGACGACACACGCACATGGACGCCGTACCATACGGGGTGTCGAGTGTCGGTGGCCGGCGAGCTGTCAAGCATCGTTATATCGACTTCCACGGCGAAGGAGCCGCGGATCGCGCGTCTATGATACGCGCGAGCACTCCTTCTTTAACCCTTTTTTTCTGCACTCTTCCCCTTCTCTCTCGCACTCTTCAATCCTGCTCGCTTGTATTATATAGACACGAGTATTAAGGCCGTACACGTCCCTCGCTGGCATTCCGCGCGTATATACTTGCGCAACGCGTTTTGCCGTTGCTCGCGCGCGCGCCAGTGAAGTATTACACGTTGTATTAGTCATCGATACGCGCGGCCGATTGAGCTGTGCGTTGTGTTATAAGCTATAAGCTACTTGTTTCTTTCTTTTTTTTACCGGGAGAGTCGTTGGCGATGGGTGTTTTCTAGCGTGACACGGGAGACGGTGAGTTGGAGACGCGAAGGAGGATGTGATCGCGTTGAAATTCGAATACCGAGCACGAGTGATGTGTAGAACGAGCGTGTGATTATTATGAACGAGTCGATGGAGTGCGCGGAGTCGCGCGGGTAATAATCCTGTTAATGCGTGGGAGGTGTGTCCGAGAGAGTTTTGAATTACGAGTGAGTGATTTTTTCCTTAGTTATGGGTTTTTTTACAATGGTGGTGGGTATTAGTTACTTTGAATATGGAATTTTTATAATCTTTCAGTTTGAGTAAATAAATTAATTAATTAGAATGTGTTTTTGAGCCTAGTGTCTAAATAAGAGTGACAACATTTTTTAGTTTAATTTCATTTTTTGTTCAGTCAAACTATGGAAAATTATAATCCTAATAATACGAGCTTTGAAAGATATAAATCAAAATAATATTACGAGAGTTTCACTATTCTTGTTAAAATCTTTAAAATCGCTCTAAACTATGTTTTTTTGCCAAATTTAAAAAATAGTGAAATTCTATGAAACGCATTGCACTTTGCTCATATCATTTGAATAACGACTCTCAATAGTTGTACTAAACAAAAAATGAACAAGATAATTCGCGTAATTAATTATTGTAATATTACATAACTGAAATAACTAACTAATTAACATAACAATTATTTACCTAATGCAAGCGCAGCCAAGTCGAGCAATACTCTCCGTTGGTTGAACGACACACTCTGCCATCACTAAGAACAGTTGTTTTAACATTAAAGTTGTAGCTGGTAAGAAATCTTCATTCCTTTTTACATCTGGTCCTACAATAAAAATATTTTTTACAAAATTATTCATGTAATAATCATAATGTATAATTAGTAATGATTCATTATATTGCAAAAAATACTTTGCATATGAAAAAATCTATAAAATAGATATTATACTTTATTTAGCATAATATTTTCGTACCTTGTAAATGAGCAATAAAATCGACGACCAAGTCAGTGGTGAGCCCGCAGCATTGCTTGAAATTCGGGGCAAAATTGTCCCAGCCCCGGTAAATTTTCGAAGTCTTTCTCAGCCAATTCTGCACCATGGGCAGCAACAGATGATTAACGCAGTACAGTCCGAAGAGCGGCCCAGGAGTGTTCAAAGTATTCCTCAGGAGGTGAAACAGTGTTTCCAAAGTGTGTGGTTGGTACTTTTTTGGACAGATCATCGTGGCGCTCGCCAAGCCTTCGATTAGCATGTACCAAACCCTAACAATACAGAATATAATCTTATGCTATTACAATAATCTCATTATAATTTGAAGTTCTTTTGTTGAATATTAAATTGTTTTGAAAATGTACAAACGTAATTTTGATGTACAGAAATATTCGTATCAGAAAACTATCTTTTGGAAAAAGAACTAAAATATATCTTCTACACTTCATATATTAAACTACAATCTGTACAAAATAAGTTTGAGTAAAATATCGTACGTACTATGTAATTCCAATGAGTTTTACAGAAAATGATTAATCTTCCTTAGCTTTCGCCGAATATCGGTAAAAGTGCTTTATATATAGTATATATACATGGCTGTACTAACATAGCTATCGTAAAAATCGTGGCATCAAGTTTGGTCAAATGTAAAGAGTTATTAGGTTTATTTTCATACAAACAAATATCTCATAATTTAAAAATTCTATGGAAATTAACTATAATATTATGTAAGCGTTGAATTTGACCCTATACCAAAACTCTTTAAAATATATCAAAGTAAATTGAATATTCAGCTCAAACTTCTGACAAAATATGATAATATGCAACCTTTTAGCCTATTAACCCTTTGATTCATAAATTATTTCGTCAATTTATTGTGGTATTTTTTTTGTAACTAACTTTGTTATAACAATAAAAAAATAATATATCGATTTATTAGTACTCAAAATATCAAGCTTGAATCACTTACAGTCGAAAATAACCAAAAGAATGCACTAGAATACGCCAAAATAACAGGTTAAATATTGAAAAAAAGATTAAATAAAAAATGTTAAAAATACTATTTACTATTATCGTACATAGAATATTTTATAATAGATCTATAATTAGATCAAAAAGTCATACTTAATAAAAAATGAGTAAAATAACTCTTTTGTTCAGAGGTCGCGTCTCCTTATAACAAATGATGATTTTAATATACCGCCCATACCTGAGAATTCCACTGGGCCGATCCATGCTCTGGAGACTGACGGCCTTGGCATCCTGGGCGGTCGACAGGAGCTCGTACGAGACCTCGGGCACGACGTCGTGCAGGAACTCGGTCTTGCGATCGAAGCGCGCCACCTCAAGATTCGGTATTATCGGATCGACGTACTGAGGTATGCTCGACATCTGGATCTTCTGGGCCGAGTGGAAGATCGGACAGGCGGGCATGCGGTACATGGACGCGAGGATGTCGCTGCAGTTGAGCAGGTACTTGAGGCTCTCCAGGCACAGGCGCATCCTGCGCCCCTCCGCGTCGTTCGCTTGCTCCTGTGGACGATGCATTGAATGATCGTTTTAATAAAAATGTAGAATTGCGTGCGTATGTGAATGTATGCCTATTTTGAGGTATTGAATTGATTCATTGAACTAGTGAAACTTCACAAAACTAATAAGAATAGGATGGCTGGGAAAACTAGTGGAATTAACTTTTGCTATTGTTTAGCCCGGTAAGGACGTGTGATCTATTTTTGTACCGTGAGATTTTAGCGTTTACGTAAAAGGATTATTTCCGATTTCGAAAGGGAGCCTAAGCTATTTTTGGTCACATAGAAACCGATTTTGAGAATTATCTCTCTGAAAGGTTATAGTTTTTGATTGAGACAATAACATTCGAGAGAGATATTTACTAAAAATTGAAAATTAAATGAAAAAAGTGATTCCTCGTAAAGATCGGCGAAGTGTCACTTCTTTGTATGTAAAAATGTGTGTAAAAATACCATGATCAAACCAGAGGTCATACAAAATTTAAATTATTGTATTCAAAACATATCAAAAACGTAAAAAAAAAATAAGTTTTTTTACACTCTAAGCAATGATATAAGTTTTACTCATTTCCCCTAGATATAAGATCTCAGAATTCTCGTCTTATGCCATATTTTAACATTTTTTATTGAACTATTCGAGTAATTTGTTTGCAATGGATTTCATTCTTTTAATGTTAAGTTTTAAAAACACGAGTTAAAAACCAAAAATAGTTATATCGTATTTTTAGTAATTTTTACATCTGCAATAACAAAAAGAGTACTACAATTTAAAAGATTTTTATGTAACAAAAGGAAAAGTATACAGTTCAAATTCTTAAATAAGCAGTAAAAGAAGTAAATTTCTAAGCAACTAAACGGCTTTCGCTTGAATTTGATTATTGCATTATAAATCTTCGACCTAATCTTACTGAATTTAAGTTACAATTATAAACTACATCTCTTCTGCGCTAGAAACCAACTAAAAAATCTAACCTCATCACAATCTCATTCTGATAGTATCATACGTATTCCGCAAGTAGACACTTACATTACAAGCGCCGGTCTCGGCCTGGGGCGTCTCGGGCTCGCAGATGCCGCCGCGCACGTGCCTCAGCAGGCAGAGCGTGCAGTCGAGGGCGGCGTTGGCGAAGACGAGGGTGTTGTCGGTGCTGAGGAAGACGCGGAAGACCTCGAGGAGGGGCGCCGACTCGACGCTCTCGGCGTTGCCGACCGAGGCGACCCTTAGGGCGCCGAACAGCGGACGCCAGCCCGAGCGGATCTCGGTGCGATTCGTCTCCACGAACTCGCAGATGCAGCTGACGATCTGGATGAGAGCAGACAAATTTGGAGATTGGATGAAGAGTTGTCTTTGGGAAGTGTGTCTGGGACTGTGGGGTTATTGCGCATTGCGAGAGGTAAACGTGTGGTTATTAATTGAGTACTGAACCATATTTTAATTAATTATTATTGGGAATATTGTTGTTTAAAGTGAAAGTTTATATTAAGATTTTTAAAATCATTAATCTCCATTTATTAAAACAAAAGATGTTGGAGAATTCTAATAACTAAACACAAGTATTCACTAAAATTTTTGCATAATTCTTCTGTTTTTCAACGTTAAATGTATTTAAATGTATTTTTCAAAATGTTCTATTCAGCTGCTCTGTTAACCAACAATGATCAATACAATTTTACAGGTCTTATACTTCACATTTAAATTTTTTAGCAAGCCCAAATCACAAAAACTCAAAAACGTACATGTACATTAATATTATTGAATGAAATTTTCATTGAGTTAAGTTTCTATAACTATATGAAATTTAACTTTAAGCAAATTTTGTTTTTATATGTCATTATAAAGTAGCTCTTGAAGCGTCAGTCTTATACAATGAAATCTACGTTCCAGTTAACATTTTGATCTACAACATTTTGTTAAAATAAAAACACGTTTTAAATTTTATTTTTACGTTTAACAAATACGACTTAAAATTTTTGTCTACTATAACTTTGTTAATATAAAAAATTCTCAGCACCCTACGAGCCTAAAATACTAATATTATGATAAATGTAAAAAATTTGAATTTAAAAAAGTCGACTATTTGAACGAAAATCATGTACAAACTGAAAATAGCATAAAAGATGGCTCGGACGGTAAATTCAGCCTCACCTGATCCTGGACGTCGCCGTCGCAGAGTTCGAGGCACAGAAGGTTCTCAAAGGGCTTAAAGAGCGCCTCGTTAAAGTGAAAATGGGGCAGCTCGAGCTGATCGTTGAGCAGCGCGGCCATCGAGTCGTGGATGCACTCCACTGCCTTCTTGGAGATGCCGCGATCCTTATGACAGGCGGCTTCCATGAAGTGCGGACCCAGTATGCTCCAAACCCTCATTATGTGAATCAATGGTCGGCCGCTTTTCACGCACTTCAGCATTACCTGTCGATTTTTATAAAAATCCCGCAGTTTTATAGCTTTGGTATTGTTAATTACGGATGCATGTATTAATTTCATTCACGGCTTTATTATTAGATGTCAAATCAAAAAACCGGAATGGAATGCTTAAATGTAGGTAAGACACCCATCATATCGATTTTTATGTTAAAATTTTCTTAACGATTGTGTTATACAGTCACTTATGACAGCTATATTGTAATGCATATGTTAATTGATAAACACTCTAGTCAATATCATTCCTGCAACTATCATTAGCAAATAATAAATAGATTCTCTAATTAATTTTTTTTTTCCTTGTTATATATTTACAATTTAAAAAAATTAAATGAACTACGGAGTAATGATATACATCATTGATATTGACATAATAATCATCAAGACAATCGTTAAATAATCGTTAATACCATAAGTAGAATAAACCAGGTATAGTAAGACATATTTATATCATATATTTGTACAAATTACTACAAATTTTTTAATAATTAAATGAGTTAAGTATTATTAATTTGTATATCATTCCTACTTCGGTATTATATTATTGTAGTACATTTTACACTTTTTTCACTTTTTCGCTTTTTGTTACACATTTAACACTTTTTTCAGAAAATTACATTTTCTACAAAAATAATTATTACCAGAGTCGTACCAACAAGTTTCGAAAGGGCCATTTTTTAAAAATAAATATACTATTTCTGGATTTTCGTGAATTAGGATTCTTTTATCAAACTATCTAGAGCCATAGTAGAGACGTGAATAAATTAATAAATACCATGTTCACTTTGTATAAAATATATTATTTTTGAAAATGAAAGTTATCATTTTACTCATACACAAGACTCTGTTTCACCCTTGCGAGATCTCTCAGACAATCCTAAATCCCGATTTCTAATATTTACCAAACTTTTATCACAAACCACGGTATATTAACATATTAGTGCAGTATGCGTCCTAAAAGATACACACATTTTTTTCGTTTTTTAAAGATTCTTACATGATAAACTGAAATTATGCAAACTGACAAAGAGAGTATCAATCACAAGGAGGTACAGCTTTGGGAAACGAATTTTGATGAAGGTTTGGAAGATGTTTTCTGGTACCTAGAAATGAAACCTAGAACCTGTAATTTGTGCCAATGGGCCCTTATATTCGAGATATGAGCTATTTTAGTTAGAATATACGTTATTTTTAGGAAAAAAGGTACCTCTTTTTGTGATATCAACTATGCATGAATTGACATTAGAAAAATTTTCCCGAATGATATTAAAAGTAGGCGAAAAGAACTTTATGTAACAAAAATTATTAACAATTGAAATTGTCGAAGAAAATTTTATGAAAAATCAACGTATATTAAACAGTTAAATTTCTTCAAATATTCATGAATTTTCCGTCATCGTTTTTAATTGTTAATAACCTTGGGTCAGATTAATATTTTTATACGAAACATAGCTTAATATAAAGCTCTTTTCGCCTACTTTTATTATCATTTGGGTAATTTTTTCTACTGTGAATACATGCATAGTTATTAACACAAGAAGAGGTAACTTTTTTCACTAATATCGTATATTCTAAGTAAAATAGGCCGTATCTCGAATATAAGGGCTTAATGGCAGAAACTACAGGTTCTAGGCTTCATTTCTAGGTACCAGAATACACCTCCAGAATACACCTCCCAAAATCTCATCAAAATTCGTTTCCCAAAGTTATGACACTCTCCTTGTAAGTGTATGAATCAGATAAATTGGACCTTTTCCGTTCTCATAATGGAAGCCTAAGTCATTTTTTACTGCACACAGTTCGAGAAAACTTAAAAAGTTGATAAAAAATTGTATTCCAGAAATCCTTTAGTAACGGTCGAAACCCATTTCTAAATGATATCCCAATGTTTTTTATTTCAATTTTTTAAGAGTCTCGGCCTCAATAGGGAAGAAAACAAAATTTATTTTTTGATCGGCACTTGTGCAAATGGTAGAGAATCTAAGCCGACGTGTATTGCTTTTTGAAATTAAAAACGAGAACTCAATTCGTAAAAGTTATAGCTTATTAAATGTCCTTTGAGTGACGTCACACCGTTAAAACATCAAAAGTGCCGGCCGGGGTGACGTCACAACGGTTTTAAATATTTAACTATAACTTTTCTAATTTATAAGATATCGTGAAAATCCCTATTGATCTCGAATTCTTCGCGAATCCTTCTAATAACAGAGCCATCCCCTCACCTCGCCTAGCCTGGAGAGCAGCAGCACGTTGAGCTCCTCCTCGCGCGGCTTGCTCCTGCGCCACCAGATCTTCCTGTGCTCCTGCGAGCCGTCCGCGCTCTTGAACAGCTGGTCCTTGCTGGCCCGACAGAGGGCCTGCAGGAACGAGCAGAGGGCGCGCAGATTCAGCTTGAGGGCCGCGTCCTCGAACAGCCGGTCTACCTGCTGCGACAGCGAGCACACGATCTTGGCCGCGTAGTCGGCGGGTAGGATGCCGTTGAACTGATTGTCCGCGTTCGACTCCTGGATTATGTCGGGCACGGTCTCGGTCGCGGTGCTCTGCGTGTAGGGCGTCTGCAGGAAACTGTAGACGTCCACGCTGCAATTAGGAATTGAATGATTTTGCTCTTAGGTGGTTGTCATGCGGTGTATAGGGCGCACGTAACGAATCGCGTGAGTTATTGGTTTAGTAAGGTTGGCGATCGGTTTACGTAATTTTAGTTTTTGAAAGAAGCTTCCGTATTGGTGAATTTGAGGAATTTTAATACATTTGTAAACATTTGGATTTATATTGTAGCGCGGAGAAAAGGTGAGATTAAAGATTAATTTTATAAGATGTGGATATGATGAGATGTGCAGCGATTGTACTGTAATTTATTTCATTATAAAAGGAAAACATTTTTTAAACTTAAAATGGTATTTATTTTATCTTTTGTTTTGCTTTAGAGTTGGAATGAGCAAATGAAAATATCTCGATTTTGTATTGTAAGGGTGACAGACATTACCCACTGACCAGAATGAACCCGCTAAGATTATTCACTGAAGTTATAATTGGTTTTTAGCATTATGGTTATGTATGGGAATTAGATTTTAATTATATAGCAAATTTTGTATGATAAGTTTTATAAGAATTATATATTTTACTAAAGACTTTTTATAATCGAAACATAGTCTAAATAATTGGACTTATTACTTTTAAATAATCGATTTCTAGGTTTATCGGTATAGTTTTTCATTAATCTTTTGAATTTGGCCAAATTTGGAAACCTTTCATTGTGATAGATGATTGTCTGTATTCTTGAGCTTTTAAGGAGAACGGCTTTATGAGGCTTATACAAAAAATTTCAGTTTATTTGGAAAGTGTTTACCCGGAAACATCGAAATTATTACTAAAAAACCTCAATTGTATCGTAAAAATTATTGTTTCATGTACAATCAGTTTTATTGTTATTTAAAAAAACGTTCATAATTTAAAAAATATTAATAGAAAGTTTGCAAAATTTAAAAAATTGCGATTAATTCATTCTTTTAGATAAGAAATATCACTATGTATCCGGTTTTGCATATAGCTTCTTCAAATATTTGACAATTAATTTTAAATAATAATTACCAAGTATCATCATCATCGTCGACAATATTAAAACTAAGTCGAAGTCTATCTTGATTCGACTTGCAATCACTATTGGAATGGTTCAGTTCTTTCTTCTCTTTCTTCGCTGCCTTCGGAAAAGTTAGATTTTGATTTTTTCCAAAGAAGTCGTGCTCTAGCTTGCTTACGTAAAGACAGCACCTAGTTAACAGAATCAAATAATTGATTCATATCTAATAATAAGTAGAAAGCAATAAAACAAATAATTTTAAACTGAGTAATTAAAATATTTGCAATATATAAACGTCTAATTCAAAAGAATCGTAAACAAGAATTTGATAAAAATATATTAATATCGCGAATATTAATGAATAAAAACATTATCACATCAGTTGTAAATAATAACGCAGTAATTTGATATAAAGTATGTTTATCTAAACCTTTCTTATTCTACAAATCTATAATTTATCATTAGTTTATTGTTTAATGTAAGTATTTTTATGATTCTCAAAAATAATATTAAAAGAAATATTTTGTACAATCCATATTAAAAATTCTCATTATAATTAATTGTTTGTTTTTCATTTAAATTATAAATTCATCTTACGTGAAAACGTGAGGCCAGCAGTCGCTCCCGTGGCTGCTGAGCTCCAAGCCCCGCGCCAGCAGGACTTCCATGCTCAGTGCGTGCGACGTGTGCAGATTTGTTGCCTTGTTTTGAAGCTTCAGCCGTAGGACGTCCTTTGTGCGCCTCAGCTTCGAGATTGACTGCTCCGAGCAGGCGGCCTTAGCCAGCAGCGCGAAAATTGCACCGCAGCGATTCTGCAGGCCTGTTTAATTATAGAAAGCGGAATCGTAAAACTAAGGATTCAAACGGTAAGTTGTCTTTTATTGTTGAGATTCTTTTGGCGCCATTGCTTTGAAGTGATGATGGATTTAAAATGTAGGTGAATGAATAATTTTAA
Organism: Gastracanthus pulcherrimus; assembly: GCA_949152435.1. Lineage (NCBI taxonomy): Eukaryota > Metazoa > Arthropoda > Insecta > Hymenoptera > Pteromalidae > Gastracanthus > Gastracanthus pulcherrimus. Next base: position 86,932,126 of record OX424572.1, read on the forward strand.
TTGGCTCGTTTGCTCTGAGTAGTCTAATTTTTAAATTGTATATACTTATAATATTACTGATTTTTAGTTCCGGGACAAATCATCGAGGTTTTAAAAATAACACATGGATTCTTTACAGTTAAATTTATAATTGTCTTATAATATTGTAAAGATTAAATATGTAACTTATCAAATACTAACTTTATAATTATAAATTTTAAACTCTATTTACAGAAACAGAATATTTTCACATACAAATAGCTATGATAAATATATTTTAAATACTTTAATGTGTAATTTTCTATTCTAACAATTTTCAAGAAATAAAATATTAAATGAAAAGACACATTATATGACTGCGCAAAACTTCAATTTGCATTAGCTTTTTAAAATTTCACAAAGAAAGAAATATACCAACATGCCTATTGCCCACGATACAAGCATTTTATTATCAAAACTGGATACCATCTTTATACGCGTAAAAAATATTAAATCTAAGAAAAATGCTTTATTTTAATTACTAATGCCCCGTACTAGAAACGAAAGATTATAATAATGGGCTAATAAAATATCCCGTCATTCTAAACAGAACATGTTCTACAGAATATTATACATTTTGAATAAAAGGATCTATTTACTTTCAACTTTAACTCTTAAAGTTCTAAAATCTTTATTCGATTATAAAGACATATGAAAGATCGCAATTTATATCGAGAATAGTCCAAGAGAAGCAGAATTTCGTTTTATTGTTGAGATTTTTTTGGCGTGATTGCTGTGAAGTCATGGGTTAAAATTGTAGATGTATAAATAATTTTAAATGGCTCGTTTGCTCTAAATAGTCTAATTTTTAAATTTCATATACTCGTACTTAAAATATTACTGATTTTTAGTTTCGGATCAAACTATCACGGTTCTTACATTTAACATTTGTATAATATTGTAAAGATTAAATATGGAACTTATCAAATAATACAAATAGATAATAATAAATATATCTAATATATGAAACTATATTGCTTTTTATTTCATTGTAAAGCGTGCGTGGGACACAAATACACAAATTTTTTGAAAATTTTAAAAATATATAGATATAAAATTGACCAAATAATTATTATAAATGAATTTGTATAGAAACAAACAATTTAATAGAATAATTATAATTGTGTTAAAAAAAAATTGTTTGTCGGCATTATTTCAATTGGTAGACATTGTAAACCGCTTTATAATGCATTTAAAAATATTGAAAAAAACTCTATTTGAAAAAATTTTTCTAGAGTTTTTCTAGAGTTCTTTTACGACAATCATTTCAATACTCATAATATAGAAAAAATTCTAAAAGTATACAAAGAAAATATGTTACGATTTATTCAAACGAGTTATTTAGGAGGTTCGGGTGCTTTAAATCGATCAATTTTTATTTCTACGTAGTTATAATTTATTAGTCTCGATATTTATGTATGTGAAAAAAGTGTACATTATGAACATTACAAATTTCTTTTATCAACAATTGTGATGTTGCAAACATAATTAATGCCGATTGAAAAATGAATTACTAAAAATGCAAGTTTTTCGGTATTCATACAATTTTAATGTTTGAGATCTTGTTTGGTTCCTTTAATGACTTTTGATAAATCGGCTATAAACAGAATTTTAATAATTTTTGGTTGCCAAAAAAGAGATAATTGTTTAATTAGATTGCGTGCGATCATATATGCTTAGTTTAAACTATGAGCTCTCTTCTTAGCAACCAAAAATTATTTTAAAATTTTGTTTCGGACAATTTATCAAAAATTATTTCAGGAATCAAAATAAGATCTCAAACATTAAAATTGTATGAAAACCAAAAAAGCTTTTGCATTTTTATTAATATTTTTTTTAATTGACAAAAATTATGTTTGCAACACCACAATTGTTGATAAAATTTTTTTTTAATGTTCATAATGTACACCTTGTACACACATATATAAATATCGACACTGATAAGTTTTATCTACGTAGAAAAAGAAATTCATCGATTTGAAGCACCCGAACCTCCTTAAGTAAAATTGAGTTTTAACCTAATTATGATTAATGAAGATTGGGTAAAATATAAAACTTATTTTTTCAGTGGTACTGTTTAATTCGATATAGAGTTTGTGACTAAAGATCCTTTGAACTTCGTCACTATAACGCAACGTCCATCACAAGAACTTTAGAACGCGATAACTCTATTGAATTTAAAAATACGAGGGTCGTTCAATAAGTTCTTAGAAAATCCAAGAGATGGCTCTAGTAGTATCGAAAATTAATTTTTCTTAGTGAGCAGCACTACTAACTAGACAGCTGTTAAAGTTTCAGCTCTATCCATCACATAGTTTCATTTTTAGTGTCGGTTGAAGTAAACAACTTTCGTTTATTCATAACAATAGTAAAAAGTGAGTTTCGAGCGGTGATTAAACATCTATATTTAAAACACTGAAATAAATCAAAGCTAAGTTGGATGAAGTTCATGGTACATCTGCTCCTGTGTTTGCAACTGTTTACAATTGGGTGAATAAAAGATGAACATCGTTCGGGACGCCCAGTGGAAGTTACTACCCCGGAAATGATTGACAAAATCCAGGATATGATTTTAAGTGATCGACGAATGAAAGTTCGCGAAATAGTTGAGGCCACAGACATATCGCAAGGTACAGTCGCTTCAATTTTGCACGAAAAATTGTGTGTGAAAAAAATCTCTGCAAGATGGGTGCCGCGTTTGCTTACAGTGGAGAATAAACGCAATCGTGTGGTCGACTCTGAGGCTGTTTTGGCGCTTTTCCGTCGCAATCCTGAGGAGTTTCTGCGTCGATACATAACTGTGGATGAAACATGTATACACTACTACACTCCAGTGACAAAAGAAAAGTCAAAACAGTGGATTTTTGAAGGTGAACGGGCTCCGAAGAAGGCGAAGACGGTGAAATCGGCCGGCCAGGTGATGGCCACGATCTTTTGGGATGCACCGGTTGAGTGAAGAAAAACGTCCTCTTTTGAAAAAGAAAAAGATCCTCTTTCATCAAGACAATGCACGGGTGCACACCTATGCAGTTTCGATGGCCAAAATTATGAAATTAAAGTTCGAATTATTACAACATCCACCGTATTCACCAGATTTGGTCCCCAGTGACTTTTTCTTATTTCCAAACTTGAAGAAATGGCTTGGCGGACGACGGTTTACGTCGAACGAGGAGGTCATCGCCCAAACAAATGTCTGTTTTGAGGAGCTTCCAAAATCCTACTTTATGGACGGATTAAAAATTTGGAAAAACGCTTGGAAAAATGCATAGAGCTAAAAGAAGATTATGTTGAAAAAAAAAATTTATCCAAAAAAAATTATTTTTCTATTTTTTTCTAGGCACTTATTGAACTACCCTCGTACCAAACAAGTTTAGAAAGTCTGACAATATGATCTATAATATTATGCCGTTTGATATTCAAAATATTTAAAAATCAACAAGATAGCACTACTGAAAAATGCAAAATCCAAAAACTCTCCTCACCCAAAACATTACTGAGCGTCGCAGCCTTGTGCAGTCCCTCCAGCGCCATGACGATCGTATCCTTGATCCCCCGCCTCCCATCGTCCTTCCCGAGTATCCCCTTGCCCGTCTCGTCCTTACAAGGATTCAGACCGGTGGACAGGACCGCCACCATACTGTCCCAGCAGCAGGTCAACACCCTCCTGGACAACTTGGCACCCGCCTCGGCCTCTGGGGTGGACTCGCTTCGCGACAGTTGGGCCTTCTCCAGGCGCAGATAGTCCGACAGCAGCTGACCCCCCGGATGACTGCCGGCTATTCCGTCCACGTCCACCAGCACGTTCACCAGGGCGTTGTTGTCGCTCGAGGTCGGATTGTAGCCGCATTTTTCTAGGAGGTTGCAGGCGAGGATCTGCTGGTAGAGCTCAGAGAGCCAGGTGGCGGAGAGGTAGACCAGGACACCTGAGCCGTGCACTTCTTCAACGAATTGCTCCTGGGGAAGAGAAGATTTGGGTATGTTAGATTGTGATTTACTGCTGTAAATACTTAGTCGATAAGTGTCAGAGCTTTATCTAATTTTTCTGAACCTTGACAAAGATTGCCAACAATTTGTCTAACTTTGCTAAACTTTGCTAAAAATTGTTAAAACTTTGTACATGACCCAAACTCGGACTCTTTTCTGGCAAGTACAGTTAATGAGACTATCCGCAATGTTAGTCTTTATCTTTGTCGAAGTTAGACTAAATTTCAGGTAATTGGCAAAGCTTAGCAAAAAAAGTTTCCTACATATATAAGTTTTCAGAATTTTGGCAAAGTTAAGCAAAGATTGGATAACTTTGGCAAAGCTATAGCTATATAGGCAAAGTTAGGTTTCGTAGTTCTGCCAAATTGAATCAAGAAAATTGAATCGCGATTAATTTTTCTCAATTCAAATGAATCGAAATTAATTTTTCTCGATTCGTGCGTGGCTTAAGATTAAAATATACCTGATACAAATGAATCGAGATTTTGAATAGCTATTCAGTTTTTCATTCAAATGAATCGAGATTTTAAATCGCGTTTCAATTTCTCGATTCAAATAAATCGAGATTTTGAATCGTGAGTCAATTTCTCGATTTAAATTTTCAGAGCCTTGTTTACCTAAATTGGACTATTATAGTGTTTAGACTCCCCTAAACAAGAGGTACCATCTGGATGATACCACACGTTTAGGGGGGCTTAAACATTATGATTAATCTATTTGTGTAAAATAGGCACTTGAAATTTGAATCAAAAAATTGTATCACGATTCAAAATTTCGATTCAGTTGAATTAAACCATTGAATCGCGATTTAAATTCTCGATTCATTTGAATCGAAAAATTGATTTGCGATTCAAAATCTCGATACGTTTGAATCAAAACATTAAATCGCGATTTAAAATCTCGATTCAGGTAAATCGAAAAATTGAATCGCGATTCATAATCACGATTCGTTTGAATCAAGAAATTTGAATCGGGATTCCTCCTTGAATTGAAACATTTGAATCGTGATTCAAAATCTGGATTCAATGAATCGAAAATATTTGAATCGAGTTAACCTTTGAATCGAAAAATTTGATGCACGATTCACCTTTGAATCAAAAAATTGATTTGCGATTCAAAATCTCGATTCGTTTGAATTAAAACATTGAATCGCGATTTAAAATCTCGATTCAGGTGAATCGAAAAATTGAATCGCGATTCATAATCACGATTCATTTGAATCGAGAAATTTGAATTGCGATTCCTCCTTGAATCGAAACATTTGAATCGTGATTCAAAATCTGGATTCAACGAATCGAAAATATTTGAATCTCAATTCGTTTAAATCGTAAAATTTGAATCGCGATTCAAAATCGGGATTCAAATCAATCGAAAATATTTGAATCGCGATTAACCATTGAATCGAAAAATTTGATTCACGATTCACCTTTGAATCGAAAAATTTGAATCGCGCTTCACCTTTGTATCGAAAATTTTTAATCGCGATTCAAAATCCCGATTTAAATGAGTCGGGAAATTGAATCGAACTCAAATGAATGGGATGCAAAATTTCGATTTAGATGAGTCGGAAATTAATCGCAGTCACTCGATTAGCATAAACGCACAGTTGTGACTGCATGGAATAATTTTGAATCATAGTTCTTTTGACAAACTTTGACAAACATTGCCACAAATTGACAAAACTTGACCTAATTTTATAAATAATCCCATTCCCTACCAGTAGGCAATGTTTAGCAAAGTTAAACAAAGTTAAACAAGGTTTACATTACCACTAGGATAAGGGGTTATAATTGTTTATTAGTATCCACGTAAATATGAACTGCTTAACCCGTTAATGCCCGAACATAAAAATCGTTAAGTAAATTTTTTAAAATTTTTTAGACATGTGTTTCAAACATTATTAAATGCTTTTTTCAATTAATTTGTTTATGGATATATTTATTTTGCAGAATGTTAAGTTTAGCACGTAAAAATTTAAGAAAGACGGGAAAAATTTACGTGACATGAAAAAGTTTTAAATAACGCTGAAGCTTAAAGGGATAAGGATAATCTCATGCCTTGGGCAAATTTTGTCAATGAAATGCTGCTAAACTTTGAGAACAGAGTTTATTGAAGTTTGAAAAGAAACTGCCAAACTATGGCGTAAAGTACAGTAATCATTAAAACTAATTTTACATATTTATCTTTATTTTTAATCTCTGTTAAACTTCGTAAAACTTACGCATAATTTATGCAATAGTTCAGACAGTACTTCATTTTCAGGATTAATTTCACATGTTTAAATCGCATTTATTCGCATAATCAAGCCGCACTATACTCTTTCGTATTGTATTTTTTCTAATTATTTGGGGCAATTTCTAAATTTTGAAAAATCTGATAGTATAGTTTGACAGTACATTTGCCAAACTTTAGACAACTTGGTTTACAACATGTTATTGTAGAATAGTAACAGCGTAATTCGAATTCATATTAAATATTTCTCATTGCAGGAAAATAAAAATGCTTACCTCGTTAATTGGAATTTGGCGACTTTCATCTTCGTAATAATTCATTCGTATTAATTTCAAATTTAACAATAGAGCTGCATACGTAGCTAAATATATTCCATCTGCATTCATTATCGTAATTAGAGCACAATTTTCAACGCTCATTTCTTTTTGATCGTGAAGCCTCTGTTGTGCGACAAAAACTCCTGGAAAATAAATCAATTATAATGAAATCAGAGCAATGAACGGTTTTATAGTGGGTTTTAACTTAGTGAATAAGCTGAATTTTTCATTTTATTACATATACTTTATAATTATAAATTGTAAACTATATTTACAGAAACAGAATATTTTTATATAAAAATAGTTATGATAAATATATATTTTAGATACTTAAATGTGTCATTTCCTATCCCAACAACTTCAAAGAAATAATAAAATATTAAATGAAAAGACACATACACCGAATATCTACTACATAATTAAGTTCGATTTGCATTAGCTTTTTAAAATGTCAGGGAGAGTAAAACATGAGTTAGAGCGACTGCAACAGACAAAGGTCACCAAGGAGTCTAATGATAGCTTTTGACCTGTAGAATACGCCCCTTATAAAATATTAATTAAGTTCGTCTGTAATCGACAAACAGGCCAACAAAATTAGCTCGGCTCCTATTGATTGGATCCTAAGGAATTCCTTTTTAAATTCATGTTTTTGTATGCATATTCCAATGCACTTAGTTGTAATGCTCGGATTTTACAATCTTTGAAGATAACGCACCTTAACATTAATTGCTTTTTTGCTTTAAAAAAATGGGTAATTTTAAAACAAATTTTTTTTACTTATGTATGCATATCTACAAGTACATGTTAATACCTTCAATTTTCTATCAGTTATATTAAAAAATTCTCAGAGAGACAAACGTGACAGCGAATATAAATGTTTTTTTTTTATAAAATTCATATTTAGCGAGTTATTTTAAGTAGAGTAAAAAAGGAGCGGTAATTGGGTCATTTTTTGAGTGAAATATACTTCCGTACCAGATCCATTGTAATCGCTTTATGTGCGTATTCTACACGTTAAAGGCTATCATTAGACTCCTTGGTGACCTTTGTCTGTTGCAGTTGCCCTACGATTCCCCTGACGCTCCGACTATGTATTTTATTATCTAAACTCGATGCAGGCAATCAATACCATCTCTAAAAGCGTAAAAAAACATTATATCTACAATAAATGATTCCCTTACTAGAAGCGAAAAATTAATAAAAGGCTGATAAAATATCGCTGCGTACCAAACAAATATAACACATTCTGTAGATCATACCATACATTATGAATCTATTTCTTTAAACTTTCCATTTAACCTAAAAGGAAGAATTTATTATAAGATCCCAAATATTTACAGTAAATTCTCGATAACACGTACTCGGTTAACACGAATTTCGCTTTAACACAAACAAAAATTACGGTCTCAGCAAAGTTCTTCATCAAATAACAATATATACAATGCTTTACAAAAATTGTACTTTTGAAGCTAATTTTATGTGTTATAACTTCGATAACACGAATTAATCCTCATTAACACGAACATCCGGTTAACACGAACTGAAATCCCGGTCCCTTCAAGTTCATGTTAACGAGATCGTACTGTATACTCATTTAAAATATTCAACCTACGCTGAATACCTCAATCCCATACCATCTCTTCCACCCTCAAACTCAACCATACTCCCCATACCCTCCCCACCCACCTTGACAATAATCCGAAGCGAAATTCTGCAGCGCCTCGTCCACCTCGATATTACTCCTCAGCCCCAACACCGTGGGCACCAAATCCTGCCTCAGCGTCTTCACGAACTTTCTGGCGTTGTGCCGCTCTACGTCGACGTTGCACTCCTCGGCGAATTGCCGGCCCACGTGCAGGCACTTGGGCAGCCGCTCCAATCTGAGCCTCTCGCGCTCGTTCGCCAGCGCGTAATCGTTGTCCTCGTGGTAGCTGGCGCTGCCGGGATCCTCGCCGGCGCCGCCGCCCGCCTCATCCGCTGTGTCGTTGCAGGCTGGACCCTCGGTGTCCGTGGAGTCGCCGTCCTCGGACGGGCCGTGGCCCGACGAGTCCGAGTCCGAGACGTGGCTCTTCTTCATCAGCTCCAGCTGCTCTCTGCGGACGTTCAAGGGAATGCGAATGAGTATGGGTTGATTGGGACGTAGGGAGGTTCTATCGATATTGTGTAAATTGATTTTTTTCTAGATTGAAATTTTTATATATGGTAGTGGATGAGATTTGATGATGTAAGTGACGATGAATGTGGTGAAAGAGTACTTTGCGCACTGGAAAGTAAAATTGTAAATGGCAATTGTGAGGTCGCAATCGTGAAAATTGTTCATTACAGAACCAATGACTGGTAGACCCATTTTTAATTGTGAATAACTTTTGATGGTGCAACGATGTAAGTAAATTAATATAATAAAGGACAATACAACGGATATCCTAAAAATTTTATTTTTATTAACGTAAATTTCCATCTCTCATTTTATTATAACTTTTAATATAACAAGATTTTATATATCCTAATAGTTACGATATAAGGTGGGTGCAGGAAATATGGCCATGTAGGTAATGTGGCCACCTACACAAGATCTCGCTGTATGCGTTATTCTGGGGCGCCGTAACTCCTACAGTATATCTGTGGCGAACCGGAAAAACAACTTAAGTCCACTTTTTGTGAAAATTAGGTTTTGAGCGATTTTAGTATCCTTACATAATATAGTTTTAGATAAAACTGCAAAAAATCAAGAAAGTATAAAAATAAATGACCGTGTAAATTATTTATGAATTTTTTTAACATTAGTTTAAATGAAAATTAAAAACTTTAAACCTTAATATCTTAACAACATGAAAAGTGGACATAAGTCGTTTTTCCAGAAACCCACAGATATGTATTGTGACAGTAGATGTTGAGAGGCGAGGTGACCCCGCTGCTAGTGCCCTCTAATTATAAAATAGTGTCATGTTTACGCGCGAAAGCATCATAACTCCGATTTCTTACATGCATGAGCAGTACATGCATGTAACGATCCACTTTTATCAGCGTGATATGAAAAAAATCATACGATACATAAAATTGTAGTTCCTTTTACGTACTTTAAGATGCATGTGCCTGCAGTTTTTGCCCTAAAGTTTATTTTCGTTGCGAAAATTGCAACTCTCGTTGACATTTATCGGTTGGTAAAGTGTCCATACGAATGCATTGCAAGGCAAAAGGCGATTGATGCGGATAAAAACGGCGGTTGCTTCTTCAAATTTCCTAGGCCTACGATGCGGCACCATGTAGTTAAATAATACACAAAGGAAGTCTCTGCTAGGCTCGTCTTGACTTTTTGAAGCACTTACTATACGACTTTACCATAAGAACTGATAGGTGTCCACTTTACCAATACTGTTGGTAAAGTGGCCAATTTGTAACTACTTAGAACTTCTTTAATTAAAATTCAGAGAGTAAATATTTTTGCAAAAACCTCATCAGGTCTTAGAGTTAAAGGTTCAAATAACATGTCTCAATAGTTTCCGAAGCTCCAAAACACGATATATATCTACTGGGAATCGAAAGTTCCTCAAGGTGGCTACACTACCTGCACCCCCCTTATATTGTTAATTCTACGATATTCATCCCGCCAGCTACGCTATTATTTTCTCAACGTATTGATAACAATTTCTGTTTTGTACAATCAACGTAAAGATCCTGCAGATCTATACCTCAAGCTCCAAATAAAAGTCTACTTTCTCCGTCAATTGGCCATATCCAGGGCTCACACCCACCCTAATCCAAGATCAAACAATCTCCTCGCCATGGAGCTAATTACCTGTAGGTCTTGGGAAGACGCGCCATGCTCTGGTAAGTGAGGGGCCCCCGATAGTCGCAGGACTCGAGTTCGTCGTACAGGCTATTGAGCGTGCACGTGTAATTGTGACTGATGGCCTTGCCCTCGCAGAGCTCCTGGAGCGCCGAGAGCATCGCTACGACGCACGAGACGCTCGCCTGTAGCACCGACAGGCCGGCGTTCGTCGACTCCTCGATCGAATCCATCGCTCTGTCAAGGCATATGGTGCAAATAAAGTGAGGGTCAATTGGTATTATAAGGTTTATTGGTTTGGGGATGGAGGCTGGTATCTTCTTAAATTTGATTGACTTATTTTGATGTATAAGGTTGATTGTGAGAATGTATTGTACACATTGTTGTTGATTATTTTTTTCTTTTTTGTGTAAAATTTTATAGTTTTGGGTATATAATTTTCAATGTTTATGTATTATGTGATTACAGATATTCATCAAAGAAACATAAATTGTCTATTACGAGGGCTGTTCAGAACTATAGTAAAGCATGTCCATCTTTTTTGTCAGACGTACCTATTCATGATCAATCTAAGATTTATGACGTAATGAATAATAATTTGATTAAATTAATTATTATCATTAAAAATTGACGATAAAATAAGTGTATTGCTCTATTTAAATGACTAAAATGTCAATTCGGTATGTTACACTCTAAACCTAAAAGAATAAAAATAGCATTTTATTCTTTTCGCAAAGTAAAAACGCTGATTTTGTTCTTTAGCGAACTTGACAGTGACTTTAAAAGATTAAATCGTAAAAATTATTTTTTTGTTAACAATAATATTCAGCTTTTATTCTTCTGTTTTAAGCGGACGTTGTATCTACTGTCCTTGTCTAAGAATATTTATGCTAATTATTCAAATAGAAATTTGTTAATTGAAAAACTAAAAGTTACCTTCGATTCATCTTAAAATGTGGAATATTTTGAGACCTTAAAAAGTACCTAACATTGTTTCTTTTTCGAGAAAGCTTCGGAATATGAAATCTAACCTTAATGTTAAACCAAAAGAATAAAAGTTGAATTTTATTCTTCACAAAAGAATAAAACCTGAATTTTATTCTTTACGAAAGTATAAAAGCTGAACTTTATTGTTTACAAAAGAATAAAAGCTGAACTTTATTCTTTATAAAAGAATAATTTGTACAATTTAATCTTTTAGGTCATTGTCAAATTCTCTAAAGAATAAAATCAGCGTTTTATACTTTGCGAAAAGAATAAAATGCTATTTTTATTCTTTCTAACGTCAATGTTTATTCTTTTAGGTTCAGAGTGTATGAATATTGAAATGATTATTGTCACTTGGATTTGAACAGTCCAATATACAGTTTGGACTAGTTAGGACTGGTTTTAGTTATAGTATAAAGTGTATTACTCAAATACGATCTTATTGCAATTTTTTAAATAATAATAATAATATTGGTTTTCAAAATTTTGTACAATTTAAACTTCCTTTTCAATTAATTAAGAATATACATGAAGAAAATCCTAAGTAAAAATGAGTTGAAATTTCTTTTAAGATTAAAAATATATGATTGTCTTTGAAAATAAATTGTTAATAAATCAACCTATAGTCAAGCTAACTTAATTTAGAAGTTCAGAAAAATGTTTTATAAACGTTCCTTATCTATTTTAACCCATCACTGTCAAATCGTACATCTATGCGGACACTAACATTTCTTGAGTAGCCAAATAAAGTATTTGCTCTAAAATGCTACTTTATGACAATTTGTAAATGTGCTGTTTCAATTCCCCAGTTTAGTTTTCACGTTCAACCCTTAGAAATTGTAATACAGCGACTATAAATACATATAGACTCAAATTTTTGTATATTTATTATACGTAAGCTTTGCATGTTTCCCTATGTCATTATCAAGTTTATTACGTTTGTCGTTCATACGATCCTCTGTAAGGGTTAAAAATGAAAATTAAGGCTAAGTATTTTTGATTCGATAATTTCATCTGAAAGTAGAATCCATGTCGTTCATGAGAATGTTCTTTTCAAAATTGATTCATTTAAATACTTTGCATTCCTTCTAAGATTTAAAAAGGTGGTTGAGAGAAAAAATTCTTAGATTACAGTACACGCCAATGAAAAATTCGACGGTAAAGGATTAACAGGAAATTTTCATTTATCAATAATAACCATGATCAAGCAATTTTTCTACGACTACAACAATCCCTTAATACAAAACAAAGCAGCCAATAATTCGAATGGGGCAAAATCAACTCACAGCCTCATCAGTGCCATGTCGCTCTGCAGCTGGCTGGACTTCTCCTCGTCGACGAGCAGCGGCCCCGCGAAGTCGACTATTCGGCTCGGACTGCGAAGCAGCTCCTTCAGGGCCTTGAGAGGCTCCAGGCGCTGCTGCGGCGGTGGATACAGCAGCATGCGGTGGAAGACGGACTCGAGGACGGGCCGCAGCGGACCGACGCAGCCCACCAGCCTCACCAGCTCCGTTCCAATGCTGCGCAGAAATGGCAGGTTGGGTATTTTATTTTATATTTTATTTGTATATGTTATTTTATTAGGAGAAATTAATGTTTTAGGGGTAATATGGTTGGCGAGAGATGAATTTGAGAAGCTTGTTACGTTGTTATAAAGAGCTTTGGTAAATTCCTAGATTTCAAGAAAGCAAGCAAACAATGTAAAGGAGGATGCCCATGGATGGTCTATGCTAGTCCCAGGTAAAGCATTGATTGAGCACTTATAAAAGTGATATAAGCTTGAAGGATTTATAAAATATTAAGCATTTAAACAAAAATTTCCTTTTTTATAAAGTAATAAACATAAAAAAGAATTAATTCTTTGAATTTTTACTACTTAATGTCTGATAAAATCTTTATTTTTTCACTTATTTTATTGGATTTAGTCTTCCTTTATATTTTGACAAATTCTAAATAATAGAGTTAGTTTTTGTACGTCCCCCCGTATTCCCTGACTTATTACATATCCGTGGGCATCCTCCTTTCTCAGAAATAAAATTGTTTTCTTGAATTTTATTATTTTATTATAGTTTCTCAACGATTTGTAACCAATTTTTGAAGTATATAAAGGGCATCTATTTCATATAAACTATTTTGTGTGCAAACATCAAGCATTAAAAAATATTGAGTTATTATAGTTTACTTCTGAGGTTGCGATATATACTTTAAATTGGTTCATTGATTCAAAAACAGCTTAATTATATAATAAACCTATTTTTATAATTCCATTTTATGCGATGCAAGTGTATTATTAAAAAATAAATTTCTATATAAATGTTCAAACAGAATTAAAATTCATATAACAACTTCTTCACTCTATTCTGCAGTGAGAATTAGAGTAAAATCAACAGCATTCTATTTTATAGAGTGTAGACTACACATGTAAGAAATACTCGTGTAATCTGGTAACATTTGTGTCAGTGAAAATGACTGCCAAATATCTGTTAATTTTACACGAAACTATATCTATGTATATATAGTTCTCTTTATAGACAATTGTCTATTAAAAAACGTCTTGCCTACTCGGATGTTACTACTTATACTCATAATAATGTACTGATAGATGTCATAAAAGATAAATAAAATTGAAGTTACTTTCACTACGGTCATTTATTTACAATCGTCCAGTTTCCAAGCTAGCTTGGGTTAAAGAGAACATAAAATAAGTTTATTACAATCATAAAACTTGAAGTAAATGAAATGTTTATAATAAATCACACTAATTGAAATAAACAATACTTTAAAATTTTTCAAATCACAGAGCGCTAGATCATTTATTGATTCAATAACAATTGTAAAAATCTAGATATATTGAATATTTCACAATAGATATATATATATATATATATATATATATATATATATATATATATATATATATATATATATATATATATATATATATATATATAAACACAATAAACACAAAAACAAATCTTCTTACTAAAGCGTCAATTAAATACTTCACATAACACAACAAACAATCTCTCTCCTCTCTTTACCTATAAACGGTCTTGGCCTGATGGCTGTCGAAGCCGAGGGAGCTGGCGAGATAGCCGGAGCCGCGGCCGAGCTCGCCGTCCCGGCCCTCGCGCGACGTGAAGCTCTTGTCGACCCGCGGCGTGCCGAGGAAGGCTATTAGCGCCGGACAGAACTTCTGCCAGAGGAAGGTCGTGAAGTGGGCGTTCGTGTGGATCTTCTGGGGCAGCGAGGAGATCAGCGTGTGCAGGCACTCCAGCAGGAAGATCACCGTGCTGCCGTTGCGCGCGCTATAAGTATAAGATAGTAAAGATGAAAAAAGAAAATTAATAATTACTAGAAGTCTATAGATAGTAGAAATTATAAGTTTGATATTCACTTTTTAGAAAATTATTACGTTTGAATGCAGTAAATTTGAAGAATATAGTTAATTTGAATTGTGCTTTCATTTTTTTTATTCTCGGCTTATTGAAAATATAGAGTTTGGTTTCGAAATGAAACGTGTTACTTTTTGTAAACTGTACATAAATGTTGATTTGATTATTTAAAATTTTCTATTTTCAATATAATTCGATATTCGGACCAATTAGAGTAGTTTTTTTTTAAATTATATTAATTTTGAGTGATATTTTTGAAAAAAATGTTCTAGGCAAAACCACTTTCTTTTCGATCGAAATACCCTTATGTTTAGCGTAAATTATATAACATAAAATTACAGCATTAAGAAGCGGAAGTAACAAATGAGCTCTCTATTTAATTAATAAAAACTACAGTTAACTCTATTCTACATACCACTATAAATTTAAATATTTTACAAGATTGTTTAATGTTAAAGATAAGTAGCTGCACAATTATTTAAAATATTTGCAATCAACAAAAAAATTACAATAAAGCTGTTTACAAAATGTAAACTTTCTTTAAATAAAAAAGTCGGTATGTTTTATATTGTTTATAAATTACTCTATTTATATACGCGGAACAAAGTATTTGTTCTTCATTAACCTTGACAATTCAAACTGAAAAATAAAAAAAATAATACTTACTTTTGTGCCTCGTCGAGTTTACAACAGATATATTGGAGTATAGGCAAAGCCTCATTGAAGCAGGATACGCCGCGCTCGCGTATGTTCTTGTTGCGTCTCGCGTTCTCATCCATCTCTTGGCACTCCTCATCTAAATAAAAGCATAGAATATGTATAAACATATATCTCGCTCAAGTAGCACAAAATAAACAACCTTATCATAAAATAGAATAAATCGCTGTGCAAAACGCTTTCAAACAAACTATTGCAATTTTTCTTTCTTATGAAACTACAAAAACGTGTTGTTCTTCATCAGTTCCATTCCTCTCCATTTTGAAAGTGTTTAATATGCTTTCCTCTAAAAGTCACTTGTAGAATGAAAATCGAATGATAAAACCAAAAAGAAACTAAAACAATTTCTGATAAATACAACCACACTTTTTTATCGGAATTTTGGATTTATTCTGACATTTTTTGATAAATTATGCCATGTTTCAACAGATTGTATACCAGTTTCTGTTGAATTTAATAATACATAAGATGTTTTCGGCCAAAGCATCCCAAATACACATTAAATTCTACTTTATTCCTGTTCGACTTGGGACAAATACTCACAAATCACGTAAAATTTCCTCAAATATTCTGTCCAATTTTTTGGTCAATAGTAATTTTTTTTTTATTTTTTTTATTTATTTATTTTTTTTTTTAATTTACGTCGCCTTGTTTGTGCTCCCATGTGGTGCTAATCGACGACCGGGGTCTGCGGTGTGTTTGTAAACAAAGCACATGTAATTTTTACAGAGGTGCTTGTATCAATCGGCAGAGACTAGGATTTGAACCCGGGTCACCGGCGTGGGAATCCGACACTCTACCGACTGAGCCGCCACAGGCCCCGGTCAATAGTGATAAAAACTATCAAATATTTCCAACAGACTAGGTTTTCCTTTCTTTTTTAATTTTCTAAATTTAGATTCGTATGGAGTAATTTTTAGAGTAAAATTTTGAACACTCTTAAAATGGAACGGATCAAAACAGTCGATATCTTGGTATTAAAGTACTTACCCAGAAACAAGCAGAAGGATCGCAGCGTTTGACTGGTGGCCGCCTGAGCTGCCGTTCTCACAGCCTGGTTACCATGTTCAAAGGCCTCGCAGCAGGTCGTCAAGATCGCTATTATCAGGCGGCCGTTCATCGTCCAATACGGACAACACGCCACTTGGAGCAACACCTTTACATAAAATCGGCGATATTAATAAAAGTACACAATCTATTGGTGTACAAACGATTATTTGCTAAAACTTGATATTCCTCAATAAACGTGAAAATAATTAAAGCGCGTTATGTATATTAAATAATGAGCTATTTATACACTGAAAAAAAAATTTGTTAAATCTAAGTAAACGTTTCCTTGAATCGTACTAAGAAAAGATTTACTTAAATAAAGTAAATATTTCTTAAATTTAGTAATTATTTATTGAATTGATGAATACCAGTCTATACATAATTAAATATTTACTATTATCAAATAAATCTTTTCTTAGTACTATTCAAGGAAACGTTTACTTAGATTTAACATTTTTTTTTCAGTGTACGTACGACAGTTATTATAAAATAAAACAAGTGAATATGAAAATTTTATGAAAAGTTAATTTCATTAATAAATTGGCACTTCAAAGGTATATTTATGGTGTTTTTACAAAGTTACATACCAATTTTTAATCATTAATAAACCAAAAACTGTAAAAAACTTGTAAAAAATGTTAAAAGTTGTTTGATAAAATGTTTGAAAATTGTGTCCAGACTTTGACCAGAGAGCCACCGCAATTAAAATGATTTAATTATACCGATTCAGTACATTATTAATCTAGTTTAAAAGGTTATTCTAGAGATGAGATACAAAAACATTTAAAATCCTCTAATCACTCACAATCTATCACGAAAAATTCACTAAATCACCAATATACCACATCGAAATAAAACAACATAAAGAATGTTCCGAGTTCAACGAACACCCCAAAGTTCAAAAGGGGTAGTTAAAGCAGTTACATAAGCGATGCAATAGCGTGCGCAACTCCTCCTCGTATATACTCACTTTGAGCATGTCCGTCTGGGTGTCGTCGGACTG
The DNA here is from genome assembly GCA_949152435.1 of Gastracanthus pulcherrimus. Lineage (NCBI taxonomy): Eukaryota > Metazoa > Arthropoda > Insecta > Hymenoptera > Pteromalidae > Gastracanthus > Gastracanthus pulcherrimus. The sequence goes on from OX424572.1 coordinate 86,949,616, forward strand.
CGACAGAATGGAGCCCATGGCGTGCAGCATCTGAGCCGGAAGCCACAGCGAATCGTCTTCCGGCTCGTACGGCGACTGAAATCTGTCGTCCCGTAGCATTTTCTGCATAAACGCACAGAAAGAGAGAGAGAGAGAGCCCCCGAGTTAAGGAAATAAGCCGCAAATTATACGAGCTCGCGCTCCTCACTTCTTTATCCTTCTTTTCTCGAGAAATTCGCAGTTGGTACTTAGCATTTTCAGAACAAGCGGCTACTACCGCAGAGCTCTGGTTTTAGGCCGTGATTTTTGGCGGGTAAGAGGAGAGAGGCGTTTTCTCAAGAAGAAGGAAGAAGAAGAAAGGGTGAATGTCGAAATGCGTCGCGGTAGGTGGGATTGCTGCGTGCGAATTTTATATAAAATTGATGTGTTGTTGGGTATAAGGAGTACAGTGGATATTATTGAGTGTGAGAAAATGTGAGAATGTGTAAGTACGTGTTAATAAATGTAAAACAGTGTGAGAGAATGAAGAAAAGTGTGAGTGTTGGTATACTTGGGACACAGATTTTTCAAAATTCGAACATTATGGAACATATTGTTTTATATTTTTCCTCATTTATGTACACTTTCTCACAAAGCCTAATATTTTTTATTTGGAAAACTATACAACATTCATCACAAATCCTCTCACTTTTTTACACTTTAGTACATTTTCATAACTTTTCACATACTCATACACTTTTCATATACTGATTAAAGTCTAAATATATATACATCTCTCAAACTAACAAGAACATGCCACAAGGTACATAAATCAGAAGTCATATTTTTTTCATACTCATAAACAATCCGAATTTAATTAAGAGTTAAAAGTTCTTGAAAGCATATATTTATGAGATGAGATGTACAACTGAATAGTTCAATTTGCAATTGAATAATATAATAATTTACATGTAAAAGCTTATCTTTGAGAATAGTACAAATCTATTCAGACTGTATTGTAAGAAAAAGTTCTTGCGAGAAACAAAGTTAAAAATGAAAGTGAACAAGTAAATTTATAATTAACGTACTATACTATATGTACAATTAATAAAAATATTCCCTATACTTTTTCCAAACTGTATTTTACTCCATATAAAACCCGCAAAACGATATAATAATTTTCATCAATCGCAAAAACCGTTCGAAACAACTATTGTATCCATCTCAAAACCGCAAATGAACGAACGCACGCTCATTTTATTATAATCACCATCCACCATTCAATTTAATTTTACATCCCCGAGTAATAAATTTTTCTTAATATGCAATATATCAAGACACACACACACATACACACACACTCTTGTTAGTTACAAGCTGTCATTCCAAAGAAACTCCACAAAACAAGAAAACAAAAGCTAACGAACAAAAGGAGCGAGAACCTGCAAAAGGGGTTACCGAAAAATCGACCGTATAGTATTTTCGTCAGTATAAGTGCAAGAATATGAATTTATTGCAGTAGTGTAGGGGAAACTGGGGCTATTTTGTATAAGCTTTTTTTCAAATTTTATAGTTCTTACAATTAATTTTCTAAATTATTTGTGTGATAATATTGATAAGTGGCTATCAATTTTAGAATTTTGACGAGCTAAACAAATATATTACACTTGTATGATTGCTATTATTATTGTTTTACTTAAATCATTTCAAAAAACTTCTTTTTACGAAATGGGCCCAACCACGAGGCAAATTCGTATAAATATGTATTTAACTTATGAAACTAGAATACATAAATAATCAACATATGAGTGATTGTCAAAAAACGGTATTTTTAGTGTCGCAAATACACTGAGTAAAAAGAAAATATTATGGCGGTTTGGTACACGTTTGAAGTTCTTAAATGATATATATATATATATATATATATATATATATATATATATATATATATATATATATATATATATATATATATATATATATATATATATATATATATATATATATATATATATATGGCGGTTTGGTACACGTCTGAAGTTCTTAAATGATATATATATATATAGCTTAAAAGTAATTATCGTGGCCTATCGCCATCGAACAATTCGCGTAATTCTGAATTTATTACACAATAACTTTACGATTTAACTATATTTAACCTATGAGACTTTAAAGTACATCATGCATACAATAAGTTCTAATTTTTTCAGAAATTTTTTAAACTTATCTGTCTACACGAGTGTTACGAATGTTATCGCCAACTTTTTGAGTTTTAAAATCCCAGCTCAATTTATCGTATTGTAATAAGTACATTAGCTTAGTAGCGTCATCTAACCTATGAGGTTATTTAGTTCGAACTTCAAACAACTACGTAAGCGAGCGACCCGGTTTTTATTTTCAGTTTTTATAGTTAGTTTTAACGTTTTTCGTTTTAAAATTCCAAAAGCTAAAAAGGTACATAATTACCGTGGTCATCAAAATTATTGGTAAGTTACACATGAAAAAAAAAATTTATGCGATATTCTGATGTAATAATGTGTCTATATATAAATAGTATGTACGCTAAACGGCTTACCATGTCCTTCGTATTTGTATAAACATTACCTAATTAAAGTTTCAAAAGATTCTATCATTATGTGGATGCAGAAAGGGGTTTTGAAAAATACACTTTCACTTCCCCTGAAGGCGTCAAAATCTTTGTTCTGATATTTATTACTTATACTTATACATTTCAATGTTATACAAATAAGAACTTTTAAAAAATCAAATCGAGAACTGTCAAATAAATTCTTCCATGCGATATAGTTTGCCTATTAGAATTCTAAAACTCCCAAACTTTGCCAAATTTCACCTAATTTTGCTAACCATTACCAAAGGTTGCTAAAACTTTGCCTAGCTGTAATAACAAATGGATAAAGTTTGGTTATCTTCGACAGTGTTAAGCAAAGTTACACAAATTTGGCAAAAGAAGCTTACATACAACATTTTTGTATGCAAATGCTTCCGGAAAAGTTATACTAAGTTTGTCTAACTTTGTCTAACTTTGTCTAACTTTGTCTAACGTTGTCTAACTTTGTCTAACGTTGTCTAACTTTGTCTAACTTTGTCTAACTTTGTCTAACTTTGTCTAACTTTGTCTAAATTTGTCTAACTTTGTCTAACTTTGTCTAACTTTGTCTAACTTTGTCTAACTTTGTCTAACTTTGTCTAACTTTGTCTATCTTTGTCTAACTTTGTCTAACTTTGTCTAACTTTGTCTAACTTTGTCTAACTTTGTCTAACTTTGTCTAAATTTGTCTAAATTTGTCTAAATTTGTTAATCTCTGTCTAACTTTCGCTAACTTTGTCTAACTTTATCTAACTTTATTTTACTTTGCCTGACTTTCCTTAACGTTGGCAAAAATTTTAAATCTGGGGTACACCGCCAAAATCTTTGGAAAATTATTTATAAATGTTTCAATCCTTAACTAGAGGATATTTACAATAAAATATATATTTTATTTTCAATTTTCTCGATTTCTACATGACTAAAAATGACTTAAGCCCCCATCACAAGATCCATAGACAAATCTCGCAAGATTCCTTGCATCACGTATACATCTCTGAAAAAATGCCAAACCCATTTGTCCCAAAAATAGACCACACATTCTTGACAGGTAAAATGACATTCAACTCTCACGATCACACAAGCCCCCCGCCCTCATATAGGTACTCACATGGAGGCCGGCCAGGCCGAAGACAACGAACTTGCTGCGCTTGGTCTCGAGGGCGAGCTGTAGGGCTCGCAGGCACTTGGCGCGCAGTTCGTGCGGCGGGTCGCGCAGCAGACCCTGCTGCTTGTCCAGGAAGTCTGCAGAATAGCAAAAATAACACGTTTTGTACACAAAGCAGTATATAAGGTATCGACGCATTGTATATCGTGCGCGGAAAAGAGGGGCTATTGAACTCTCTCCTCGCGGCTTGAGGTCTGGTATTGGCTAATTGGTCTGGTTGGATCTCGCTTGTCTTCTTTCGTTCTTTCTTTCTTTTGGGAGAGAGTGTGTGAGAGAGAGAGAGAGAGAGAGAGGAAGAGAGGAACTGCGTCGGCCACGTGTTTGCGGAGATGCGGTGTGCGAGGTGGTTTGAGAGGGAAGGGGGTGGAAATTTGACGAGGATGCATAATAACGTTGCGCAATACGTGGGTGCGGTATTTTAACGGATGGTATGTAGGATGAAATTTGAGGAAGAAGGTAGGTTTGAATAAATCAAGTGACAGTTGTGCTTACAGTGTCGTTAGGATCTTGAATTTTGATTTCTAGATAATGAGTTTGTTATTAGCTTTTCTAAGAAAGCAGTTTATTTTATATTACAAGGTTCATGTTGAATTTATATGGAAATATATATTTTTGTGGCTTTCCAGAATAACGACTTTCTTGCTTTTGAGATGCCGTACAGAAGAGTAATTTTGAGCTGGTGGTGTGACTTTTTCACACAGTTTCAATCAATTATATTGTAAGTTGAGTATAAAACATACAAAATGTTAAAATTCTTTTAAATATCGAGTATTTATTAGAAAAAGCCTTTTACGCATCTTTTTTTAATTTGACTTTTGTTAAGATGCCTGTAAGCTTTTTATTGACTTGATTAAAAGTTACCCAATCAAGTCAAAGTCACCCTACTTTACGGTATTGAGTTTTAAATAATTTTGTTCTAGCACGCTAGCTAAAAACATAAGAAATAGAAAATGAAATTGAAGGTGTTTTTTGTATTTAACATTTTACCCAATTATGCATTAAAGGGTTAACATGTATTAGATATGCTTTGGAATTGTCAATAAATTCACTTGATGTAAATACAATTTTTTTAAATGGATCTACAGGCCGTTGTTATTCTTTAAGTAGGCACATATTTAAATATCAACTTCTTGATTTTATAATTATATAAAATTAACATCCAAGTATTTAGAACACGTAACACGGTTTTGTAAAATTTTCTGTTTTTAAAATTCAAAATTTAAGTTTTTTACAGTTACTTCAAAAGGATGAAAATGCATAAAGAAATTAGCAGTTTATCAAAAAGTAAAAGTACTTTTTAATTTAGAACATGGACAGTTCAATCTGCCTCTTCAAAATGTAAATTACGTGCATTTTTTTGTGCCTATAGTTGCATATTTAATACGAAAAACTCACGAACTAGGTTTAACAAGCGAACAAGTTCAAGACACTTCTCCAATATCAACGTGCTATATAGTGCTAGCTACCCACATATGCGTACCTCACGCCTCCGCACGACGCTACTTTGCTTATCCGTAATAACAAAGCCCGGATCGATATCCAGCAAAAGAAAACAAGCACGCTGCATCGAAATATATACGCAGTACTCGAATATATAAGTACCAAGTAGGTACAGCAATGTTTTTTTCTATAGCAACGAAAACAGTTTCATCCATATGTCACCAATTGAAGATTACAATCTTAGCGATAAAAGCTGCATTGTGAACGTTTTTGTGTACTGTGAGTTAAAATTTTGTTGTTTACACATTTTTATCTGATAATTGTACAATATAAGGGTAAGAGAAGATTTTATAGATGACAAGTAATCTCGTAAATGCTGTTGTGTAGTACATTTCTACCTCAATTCTGCAATATACGAGCGTAACAGTCGATTTTACATGTTAACAACCATTTTAATTTCGAGTTTTGCTTATAGTTTCATATAAAATGTTACGAGAAAGATCATAAATAAAATCAATCTAAAAACTTGTACTTTCATTAAACTCCGTAAAATCTTACTTATCAGTAGCATATCACGCTTCGTACTACAACACAGCATTACTCTTGAAACTTGCAAGTCCTCACGAACCATGCGAAATTTAAACTCTCGAATACAGCATCCTAATACCCTAACCCCAATCAGCTCTCAAACCCCTGAAAAACCTACCAATCCACCTCATAACTCTGCTCCAAACCTCTGTCAACATTGATAACTCCATACCTCTACCCACGTTTTGCTACGTACATACACCCATATCCACCCTTGCATCCCAAACAAAAAATCCTAAAAGCTCACCCTCCAAAAACCTCTCAAATCTACAATCTCTCCTTATATATAACTCACTCACCGCACGCATCCTGGGCGGCCTTCCTTAGATTCTGCAGCTTCGCATTCTGCGCCTCCTTGACTATCTGCAGCAGGAGGTCCTCCATGACACGCGTCTGCCGCCGCTGCTGTACTTTACTCTCGCTGTTTATAGCTCGGCTCGCAGTTCGCCCCTGATGACTGTGCTTGCGCGCGCGATAATCAATAGCCGTCGCCGCTACCGCCGCCGCCGCCGCGGCCGGAACATGCGCGCGAGCCGCGCACGTGGCATGTATAGCGAGAGAGAGAGAGAGAGGGAGAGAGAGAGAGCAGCGCGTCATCGTGCACATTGTCACTGCGGATGCGCGGCTTCCTTTTTCTGGTTTATGTGTGTGTGTATGTGCTTGGGTATCTTCCGTTTGCGAGAGTGTGCGTGGGTGTGGGTTTTAGGTGTAGAATAGCCGAAGCTGGGTTGGTCATCTTGTTTTACTTTTTTTGCTTTAGCGATGAGATGATTATGTGTGTCAGGAGGTTGGACGCGTGTTTTGTAACGTTTAATCTTCTTTTTGCGTAAATTATAAGTTAAAATTAGTACTTTTTGGAAGATTTCTTATAATCATTTATTCACGTGGATTTTTACTTCTAACTTATTGTAAAGAAATAATATGGTTCAAGATTCAAGAAACAATTCTATTAAGTATCTAAATATATGCATTTAAAGTCTAGATATTAGCTGATAAGATTTTTATTATTTGAAAAATTAAAGAAAAGAAAAACAAAATAGTATTCTAAATTCAAATAACTTACAAGTTTTACATATAAAACTAAGTGATTATTTAATTTACAACTTTTTAAAATATTTATTACAAATTACGTTTATTTAAAAAAAATTATAAATTATTCTATTTATTATCATTTACTTAGTATTAAACACCGTTTGCTAGCTCTTCATTTAAAATTAGACTAATGTAACCTAATGAAGAACCGGCAAATATAAGTCTTAGAAAAGATTGCTCTTTTCTTAGGAAATGAATTTATTACTTTCCATAGTGAATTTATCATTTAGAATTCATATATACCAGCCTCCTTGTACGTATCACTGTGTGTCGGAGAAAGGCCTGCCTGCGTCTCACAGACAAGCCTACTAGGCAGAGCTGAAGGCGAAACACACATTAAATTCATATTTTCTACAATTTCCGTGTTTATAACAGTATAACCTGTTTTTGTAATATTTTTTGATTTTTCAAAAAATATGCATTTTATTTTGACCATTAAGAGGTTTAAAAGCTGGTAAAATATACAACATTCCTTTTAAATAAGATTCAAAAGTTGTGATATAGTCCAGTAACTTGACTCCTACAGAACAATCTATTCATTTTCTTACTTTAAGATATATATTTATATTTATAAAAAAGCATATTGATATATGTACTAATATAGTATATTATGCACCTAGAGCGAGGGCATCATACACGCTGGCAATCGCTGGCTCACTTTATTCACGCGTGTAATATACTAGTATATTATGCACCTAGGGAATAAAGTGAACCAGTAAATGGCTGCGTGTGGTTTGACGCCCGAGCGGAGCCGGGAATAAAGCGCTACATTAAATCCCTACCCCCACTCTAGTTCCCGCCGCTACGCGCATGTACCCTCGCCTTCGGCTCGGGCACAAACAGCGCGTGGCGCGGCGGGGACTAGAGTGAGGTTAGGGAGTTAATATGTAGCCCTATTTTCCCTTTTCGGCGGTGAACGAGTACGAACTTTTTGGTAGATATGTTAAAAAATTGTATATTGCACGCGTGAATAAAGTGAGCCAGTGATTGCCAGCGTGTCACACGCAGGCATTTACTGGCTCACTTTATTCCCTAGGTGCATAATATACTATTAACATATCTACCAAAAAGTTCGTACTCGTTCACCGACGACAAGGGAAAATAGTGCTACATATTAACTCCCTAACCTCACTCTAGTCCCCGCCGCGCCACGCGCTGTTTGTACCCAAGCCGAAGGCGAGGGCACATGCGCGTAGCGGCGGGGACTAGAGTGGGGATAGGGATTTAATGTAGCGCTTTATTCCCGGCTCGGCGGGGATAAAGTACGTACTTTATGGCTGGGTGTGTTAAAATAGTATATTATGCACCTAGGGAATAAAGTGAGCCAGTAAATGCCTGCGTGTGGTTTGACGCCCGAGCGGAGCAAGGGCGTCATACACGCTGGCAATCGCTGGCTCACTTTATTCACGCGTGCAATATACAATTTTTTAACACATCTACCAGAAAGTTCGTACTCGTTCACCACCGAAAAGGGAAAATAGTGCTACATATTAACTCCCTAACCTCACTCTAGTCCCCGCCGCGCCACGGGCTGTTTGCCCCCCGAGGCGCGGCGGGGACTAGAGTGGGGGTAGGGATTTAATGTAGCGCTTTATTTCCAACTCGGCGGGGATAAAGTACGTACTTTATGGCTGGGTGTGTTAAAAAATAAGAAACACAGCTATTCGATTGCTTTTTAAGATGACACATACTACTTTTTCTTTTGATTGGTAGGTATTACATATTTATAGAAAATTGAATATTTTAAACTTAAAAAATAATTATTGATGTTCACATCTTTTGTTACATTCCAAATCGTTTGCAAATAATCTACTTCCGCACTCGCGTCGAAATGTACTATGAATAATAAAATCGTAAAAAATTATAAACTCAACACCTAAATAACCTAAGCTGGGCAATTGGCAGTAAACAAATTTATATTATAGAATTGTTAACCTTAAACCCTAAACCCAGCTACTCCATTCTGAGCATTTTGTAATTAAAAAATTTTAGTAATTAGCAATAAATAAATTTTTATAATTAATCCCTAAACCCTAAAAACTTTTAATAATTAAACCATAAACCCTAAACCCAATTACGCCAAGCAGAGCATTTTGCCATTAAAAAAGTTTAATATTAAAACCATAAATTCTAAACCGTAAACCCTAAACTCAGCTACCCCGATCTCAGCATTTTGCAATAAAAACATTGTAATAATAATATCGTAAGTACTAAATCCTAAACCCAAATAACTCAAGCTGTGCAATTGGTAGTAAATAAATTTATATAATAGAATTATTAACCTTAAACCATACAATTTTTGTTGTCCTTTAGGGAATGTAATTCTTTGACCTCATTTGAATCCTCATCCTCCTCAAAGGATCTCTCGGAATCAGAAGTGAGTACACTGTAAAAAAACTGAGTAGTAAAATTACCACGTCGGAAGTAGGTAACAAACCGGCCTATTTCCAAAGTAGTAAATTTTCCGAAACAATACTAAAATTACCATAGGGTAGTAAAATTACCGTACGAAAATAAAATTACCATACGGAGGGAAGTAATTTTAAGAGTAGATGGATTAGGAGTAGAAATTCATTACTGAAGTAGTAATTTTACCACCCGAATAGTAAAATTTCAATGAGCGTGGTGAAATTTAGGTTAAGAATAGAAATTTTACGTATATTTTTAATAATACTTATTTCATAACTTTTCTTAATTTTTATTCCAGTTACAAAAACAATCCAGCTACAAAACGATAAGTGGTTAAAAAGAAAACATGTTTAGCAATGATTCCAAAAATTCCAGAAAGTCTAGGAATGTATAAATATTAAAAATAACGTGAATGCCGATAAAACAGTAATTAAGCGGTATACGGATTCATCTTAGTAATGTTTACTTTTAGCATTTTTTAATAAAATACTTGAACATGTTTCTGGTTTGATACGCGAGAGAATTTAAATTTTTTGACTTCACTTCACAAATTCGTTGCCTTTTGGCCATTTTAGTTTGGCTATGCAGACAACTAGAAATTTTGAAACATTTTGTCACTCTTAAACAGTCTTTTTAATTATTATCTTATACTTTATTCAACAGCCTATAGACTGTCTCTAACTTTAATTTCTGTTTTGTCATACACAATACTTCGGAAGCTAACTGACAGTTTCTCCTGCGTCCAAGATGTCGTCAGCGCAAACGTTCCGTAGGTATACTTTTACAATGCATGTGTGAATTTTACTACTACTGTTGCGGAATTATTACACCGTTTCCGTTGGTAAAATCACCATATCCAAAGTAGATAATAAACCGACCCATTTCGAAAGTGGTCAATTTACCAATTTTGGTAATAAGACAATTCCAATGATGTTTTTACGTCACTCACAGTCGTAAAATTACGAATCGAGTAGTAAAATTCCACAATAATTTTTTACAGTGTAGTCACGCATCCCTGCCAAGGCGGAAATTTATATATCAAAAAAAATCGTATAAAAGCTAAAAAGTTTGATGATCAATTTATAACATGTAGATTTTGGACTCTAATAATGGTTAATAATATTTTATAGATTTTATTAGCTTTTTTAGCTTTTATTAAATTTTCGATATATTTTGGCACAAAAATACGTGGCGTCCAAAAAAGCTAATAACTTTTAATAAGTTTTAAAAAATATTTACATACAATAATTAAGATTTATAGGTATTTATAATTTTTACGATATGTTAGTAAGTTTTTCAAAAAGCTAATAACTACTATGACATTTTATAAATTATTTTTAGTTTTGTCTTCTAATATCTAAAAAAAATATTTTATTCATTTGGTTTTAATGTTTTTAAAAACACACAAAGATACTAATAAAAGCTACTAAACTCTGGTAAGATCTAACAGCTGTTATTAGCTTTTTTAAGCTTTTTTCTTGGAGATTATTTAACACGCTCAAAAAACTAATAAAACCTAATAAAAGATTGAAAACATTTGTAAAATTAAAAAATATATAATTAAATCTTTCAAACATTAATAAGTGTTATAAACTATTATTAGAGTCCAAATTCCACATTTTATAAATGGTTATTAAAATCTAATAAAAGCTAATAAGTTTTATTAACAATTATGTGAATGAGATTATTTTCACCTAGGTGTCTTTCGTTGTACCTTCTACCGAACCATTACCAATCACTTTAAGGTGATGCTAAACCCCCCTGTTACTAATAAATACGGGGAAACAGTCTTTACATTTTATTCTCAATTCTAAGAAATTATCTCTCTGAAAGGTTGTTGTTTTTGGTTGAGACCATAACATTTCAGAGAGATATTTACTACAAATTGAAAATTAAATGAAAATAGTGGGTCCTCGTAATTGTCGGTGACCGATGGCTTTAGCATCACCTTAAGTGAATCATTAAGATCAACGTAGTTTATAAAATAACGTTAATGCAATACAAATGTTTGATTTAAGTATCAAAAATAAAAATAAAAATAGCTGCACAAATATTTTAGAACTGTTTTCAAGAAAAAATATACACATGGAAATTCTAACCTGCCGTATTTGATAAATTATTTTAGATTCGGTAGGCACTTGTTACGGGCTTGTTCACGGGCAAATATTAATTGTCTATAGTCTCGAGAAGTTGTGTGAAAAAATCTAGAGCTGTGCTCCTAAGTTAAGTTGACCTCGTTCTCAACATTTGAAAGTTAAAAAAGTTCTGGAGATTTCCCCATACACTGACCGCCCTCCAGGGGTACCAGGCAGCGGCTGCCGTAGGGGCGCAGCAATGGTTAATACGGCCCTGCGTAGAGATCAATCTATTCATTTTCTTACTTTAAAATCTTTTAAACGAGTAATAAATTAATTTCCTAAGAAAAGAGCAATATTTTCTTAGACTTATAAATATTTATAAATATTCATCACCTATATTAATTTATTACAAACAATAAATATTAACATATCTTAAAACTTATTTTGCATTTTATACAAAATTAAAATTTCATGCATGTTGTAAAAATGTTCAGAAAATTAGTTACAATTTTAAAACTAGTACGAGTCGTATTAAAAATAAAATCAACAAGCTTAATAGCATGATTTCCAATATAATAAATCGTATTTCTTGAATTATTTTTAAAAGTATTAATTTGGCTTTTTAATTGTATAGGTTTCATTCTGCAAATCCTACAAAATTAATTATAACGAATTAATTTGAATTAATTCCTTACTTATACAATACAATTAGCGTAATATATAAAACCAACCTTTATTCTCGGTCCTAATTTCGTCTTCGTTAGATTTGAGTCATTATTCTTAGCTTTTCTTTCCGGTTGAATCTGAATTAATTCTAATTAACTTTATTATTATATATTACAATTAATAGTATAATAATATAATATATAAAACAAACCTTTCTTGATCTTAAAGTAATATTTGTTAGATCTAAGTGATTCTCCTTATTTTCTCCTTGTTGAATCTTTATTGAAGCAGCTTCTTTTTGTACAGTATTTACTTTAGATGACTTTGTTTTCACTACTTTTTTAGGTTCAACAACAGTGCATTGGTGTTCTTTATTTTTTCCCTTGAATACAAAAAGAAACATTTAAATGGTAAACTAAAAAAAACTTATACGTATTTAAAAAAAAGACAACCCCGACGATTCTTTAATATTTTCTTTGAAAACATAATCTCATTTTATTGCACGAAGTGCAAAAAGATTATTAATTTAGAATACATGTCGCTATAATAAAAAAAATCACGTAATAAATTGTATGATAATGGAGAATTCCCAAGGATTTATAATATTTGAGCCGATGAACGGGAAGTATAAAACTACTACCATTGTTTCAAAATCGTCAAAACATAAATAAATAAATAAAAAGTTTATTTACTTAAGTGTGAGGAAAGAAATAGCGCTATAAAAGTTCGGAAACATAAATAGAGTAGACTTTATATAACGTTAATTTAAATGGGATAAATCCATAGATAATATTTTGTTAGATTTTTCCGCACTTAAAGGTAGTTGGTCTCATAAGTTCCCTAGAGGAGGTCAATATTAATTGTATACTTCACTAGATCGATGGAAAAGTTAAAAAAAAATAATATGCGTTAACATAAAGTGAATGGTTTACAATGCCTGGTATATATCTAGGTTACGTCAATTTAAAATGACACGTATTTTTGTAACGCTTTTCCATCGATTAGAGGGTACATTTCTTTAAAATTATCATTTTGCGGTCTTGGTGCAGTCTTAATTAATGTACGGTAAGGGACTATCAATCAGAATCTTTATTTGTTCTGCGATTGTGAAATAAAGATTATTTATTTATAATGCGTGCTCTTACCCGAGGAACTGCTGTCGTTTTCTTTAATATGGGCTTCTTCGAGGGTAAAACATATGGTACATTTTGAGTGCTTTTTGGCTGGCAGATCGCCGGCATCCAACGTGGAAACTCTTTTTCATTCTTATTATTTTTAAATATAAATATTCAATCATTTATTTTTTGTTAAAAATAGATTTCATTCTTTTAAATAGCGTTTTATAGCCTTTTCTCAAACCTCAATATTTTTTAGAGTGTTCTTCAAAGTTTTTGTCTCTACATTTGACACCTTTTTAATTTTTTTCACATCTTCCTTTGGTCCATTGTTCATTTTTGATAATTTTTCCTTTGGTCCATTGATAATACTTTTTATATTTTTGTTTGGTTCATTGTTAATTTTTTTCGTATTTTCGTTTGCTCTATTGTTAATCTTTCGCAAGTTAAAAGTCACACTTTTGGTTTCCTTTTTGGAATTACAAAAGATTTCTTTGTCCTTGTTTAATTGCTTAAAAAAATTAATAAATTGCATTTAAGGCGATGCAAGTAAAATAAATTAAATTTCAATAACTAAAAAACATTTACATTCATCTTATCTTTAATCAAATTATCTATATCAAAAATATTCAATCTTGTTGGAGTTTTACATTCTCCTTCATTCTCCCTCTTAAAAATACTTAACGTTAAATAAAATAATTATATAGGTTACATGTATATAAACGTTTGAAATTAATATATATTGAAAGTTGAAACTTACAGTTTTTGATAATAGTCGTACCATATTATTAGCTGAACGGAGTTTAGTTGTTAGATTTTTATTTTCTTTTTGCAATGACAGTGACTATACAATAATAATAAGTGTTATTATTTCTTAAATATAAATAAATATTCAAATGTATAATAAAATAATAAAATCTGCATCATTATTAATAATAAAGGCAAATAACTTACTTCTGATTTTAATGTTTTAATCTGTGCTTGTAATGAATCGTTTTGGTCGCACAATCTTACAATTTCCTCATTTTCATTTTTGCATTTGTGCTCGTAATATTCTATAATAACATGTGAACTTAAATTCGCGTACATTATAATCCTAATAACTTCTGTACAAAACGAAAACATACCACACAACAATGTTACTAAGAATCTCTGAGCGTTGGTAAATGAAGAAAGTAATAAATGATTGATAGTTCTTGAAATAAAAACGTATAAAATAAATTAAAATTACATATATTTACTGTATGCTAGCTTCACTGAATATCGTGACAAAAATAAAATACTATACAATGTAGGTATAGTTTAAAAACAAATGAAATATTATTATAGAACTTGCAAATAAATACGTATTAAAATTTATCCATCAATATAAAAATGTAGTATGGCTAAAATCTGTTAAGAAAGCATTCGAAATGTTATTATTTTGTTTCATTGAAAAATCATTAAAATATTAATAAAAAATGAAAATATAAAACTGAATATCTGTTAGCCTACCTTTGAAATATATTATATACCTAGTTTCAACAATATAACATAACTTACGTGTCAGACATTTTCTCTTAAAAATTGATGATTTCAGTACCAGCTGAATATAAGTAATGTCTAGATTGATTGATCTACTGGTTTACTCGATATGAAGCTAAGTAGTGTTCGATAACATACAATCAAGTGTTCGGAAAATCGGAAATTTCAAATGATATTGTACATATATTCTAAATCCAACGACATCTATTGAACTTTTATTGAATTATATAAACGTAAAGTTATATTTTAAAGTTAAACTTTTTAAATGTAAATTTTAATTGTATTAAATTAAATATAATTGGAAATTACCAAAACATAATATTTTTAATTTTCTTCTTTTTTTAGTAAAAATTAAAAATAATGATTAAAGTATATTTGGAATAAAATATTTTGTTAATTTAATTATAATTATTTGTAATATGTAATAAATTAAAAAAATTTCTCTTTATTTTGTTTTAGTTATCCGCTTCAATGCAGCTTATAAGTATTTATAATTCAAGTAATGACTACACTTTTAGTATTCTTTTTTACTTCACTTTCTTTTATTATTGTATTCATGACTAATAGGTATGTACTATCTTTTAAAATAAATAAATAAATAATTAAATTAATTAAGTAATTAATACAATATGTATTTTTAAATTCAAATACAATTAATCAAATCAAATACAAATAATTGAAATATATTATTCTATATTTTTTTTAGTTTTTAACGGTACTTGTTGGCATTACTATTTGCAAAATTATTGATAAAAACATGATGATATCATACTATCAACAAAAAAGTTTGATAACCGATGGCGCTACTATACAAAATCATTCACTTCACGGCAAGCGGGCAAGCCCTGAATACTTATATATATATACCTATATATATTCGGATATTCCGGATAAGGTGCGCGCAAGGTGGTTTCGATATGTGCAGTGTGTATAAATGAATGACGATCAGCGTTAGGATGTGTCACTTTTTTGGCTCTAGTGCAATACATTATTATCTCTTTTTCGTTATAATGTAACACACGATTTATTCTTAAAAATTAGAATCGAATGAAGGAGTTTAGCTAATTGTTTCTCGAGGAAAATTGTTTTAGTGAGTATAAACTAAAAAGAATCAACTTCTCTTTCTACTTGATTTTTACAATAAATTTATTATAGCAAAAGTAGTTACTAAGTAAAAATAATTATAAAAATATAGTACCATTCGATAATTTTATTTTTTATCAGTGAAAGGGAATTTCAATTGAATCAAAGTATTTGTTTTCGCTTAACCTAAAATTCTGGTATTTGAAATATACAATATTTTTCATGTATTCTTTATAATGCTCAGTCCTATTTATATTTGAAAGAAGAATATTATCATTAATTTTATGTACAATTACATTTTGTTTCATAAAGAAGACTTAAATAAATTTATAACAAACATGGATGTACTTAACAAATTACGAAACACTGTGAGTAATACGCTGAGCAACACAGTCAGCAGTACAGCTCATAGTCTATCACAATTATCCAGTGTTCTGCCTGGTAATCCAGTAACAAGAGAATTCGAGGCAACCGCTCACATATGCAGCGCTGGACCTGGTTTATTATGGAAAGTTTACAGTGGCTTCAAAAAGTCAACAAAGCAAAAAGCTGCGATATTTGTATTTGAAAAGCGTTTACTGGATCAGTGGCCGGAAAAAGCAATCAGAGACAACATTGTAGAAATTCTGAAAAAAGGTGTTGTTCAGTTGACTAAGCTGAGGCATCCACAGATATTAACAGTGCAGCATCCGTTGGAAGAATCTAGGGACAGTTTAGCTTTTGCCACTGAGCCAGTATTTGCGAGTTTAGCCAATATTTTAGGATCTGTAGATAATTTACCACAATCGGCTCAAGCTACATTAAGGGACTATAAGATTTTAGATCTTGAGATGAAATTTGGATTATTTCAACTCGGTGAGAGCTTAGCTTTTTTACACAATGATGTGAAGATGTTACATAGGAATATTTGTCCAGAATCTATTGTTGTTAATGACCACGGAGATTGGAAAATCTTTGGTCTTGATTTTTGTGCTACTAATCAAACACCAGAAGACAAGGTATACATCTTTATTTTGAAACATAGCAATTTTTTTAAAATTTCAAAACAATATGAAAGGATATATATTTATCTATGATTATATTTTTCAGCCAAGCTGGCTATGTTTAGATCACAAATCAATCCCAAGTACTGTAAGAACTTCTATATATTATCAAGCTCCAGAATGTATTAAGTCAACTACAATAGGCCCACCAAGTGATATATTTTCTCTTGGTATATTGATTTGTTTTCTTCATGCACCCAGTAATCCTTTGTGGAATTCTCGAAAAGATATATCAAATTACAAGCGTTATTTAGAAGAGTTGAAAAATTTAATTTCTTCGGCTAGAAGTTTTGACTTACCAGAGTCACTAAAAGATACTGTAAAGCTTATGCTTCATGGTGATCCTGAACTGAGACCTGATGCATATCAATTCGTAAAGGTATTTTTCAAAATTATTCTTTTTCTTTACTTGTGAAATATCAATATTTATAATAAAAATATTGATTAATAATACATAGTTCTTTAAATGTAAAACAGTGGTATTACAGATTATATAAAAACCACTTTTATTCTTTTTTTTCAGATTGATTATTTTAATGATATTGGAGTTAAAACGTTAATTTATTTGGATAAGCTGTTTCAATGGGACAATCTTCAGAAATCTCAGTTTTACAAAGGACTACCTCAAATTTTAAAACAGTTTCCACGTCGAGCTATACTACAAAAAGTTCTCCCTGCTCTCCAAAAAGAGTTTGTAAATGCACCTATGATTCCGTTCCTTCTTCCAAGTATTCTTCAAGTAATGGAAGATTGTACAACTGAAGAATTTAATGAACGCGTTCTTCCTATGCTAAAACAAATACTTGTTATTGAAGAACCACCACAGGTATTAGTTTAAATTATTTTTAGATTATAAATAATAACAATTATCTTTCACATTTATCCATTTATTTATATGTAAATTGAATAATGTTAATAAACTTGATTTTTATATTCCAAAATAAATGTTTTAATTAAAATAAAATAAAATAAAATTTCAGATAAGCTTACTTCTATTGCAAAAAATAGAATTGTTGTTAAAGTGGTGTTCTCCAGACATAGTTAAAAATTTTGTAGTGCCAATGATGACTCGAGCTCTAGATTCAAAATTGGAGCAACTTCAGGAACATTGTTTACTGGCATTGCCGTCCATTGTAACCACAGTAGATGGCTCGTGTATGAAAAATTCTGTTATTCCTAGGATGAAGAAAATATGTTTATCTGGTAAAAGTGGAAATTACAGTCTGGGTGTACGCGTCAATTGTCTACTGTGTCTTTCAAAAATCTTAGAAAATCTTGATCCTTGGGTTGTGAGAGAAGAAATCTTACCGTTTCTACAACAGATACCATGCTCTGGTGAACCAGCCATTTTAATGGCAATGATAGGTATATTCTCAATTTTTATTATATCAATTTAACTTTATACCAATTTTTAATAATTCACCATCTTGAACATATTTTTCATTTTTAACAACTATAAATAAATGGCAATTTTACTTACAGGTATTTTTAAGCTGATCCTTACGAATAGTAAATTAGGTATAAGTAAAGATATTTTAGCAACGAAAGTGTTGCCGTTTTTGTTACCACTTTGCATAGAGCAAAGTTTCAGCCCAAAACAGTATGAGCTGCTGGTCTCTTTAGTAAACGATATGATTAATCAAGTAACCATGGAACATAGGGAAGCTTTACAGCAGTTACAGAAGACGAGACAATTCCATGAAAACATGTCTGATACATTAAATATGACATCGCCCACTAACCCTCTTGGAGATTTGGTTTCATCGCCCACCAATGCTCTGGGAATGTTTGAGTCTAATTCTTTCCCTTCGCCTCCCCAAAGTAAACCGCAAACTCCTCAGTCTCGACCACTTAGTTTAGATGAAAAACATAGGTAATTTTGCCATCATACAGTTTATATTACTTATCCAGTACAATATTGCATTACTACATACTAACAAATTAAATTCTTAAACTATATATATATATTTCATTATTTATGTATTAAACACTACTTATTTTTAACTAATTTTGTATTTTTTCTTCATTAAGGTAGACCAACAGTGATTTTTTCAAATACTTTAAATTAGTTACTATTTTTAGGATGTTATTTAAAATTTATAAATTATTACCGATTTCGATTACTTAAAGGATACGTAAGATATTTTATCTGATTCAAAACATGTCTGAACTATTCTCTCAAGAATTATTTTGTCAAAAACTTTATTCTTTTATCTAAAAGTGTTATTTATACTTTGCTTCAAAATGTATTGTAATGTCATAAATTTTATTGCTTATTTAAAAATAAAATTATTTTAAAAATTAAGAAATATATTCCAAATCTTAATATTAATGACAATAATATAATTTGTTTAAATAAAATCTAACTAGGTATATGTTTTCCTATATTAAAAGAAGTTCTTTAAACCTAGTTTAAATAGGATTGATAAATTTTTTAAATAAATCATCCATTGTAAAGTAATTTAGACACTTGCAACATACATAATACATATCATAATATCTTCAAAATAATGAAAATCTGTAAGAATTTATAAAATTAAAACAAAATCCAAAAAATAATTATTTTTAAATATTTGGCAAAATCACTTTAAAAGTCACTGCACTATTTGTTGTCATACAAATATTATTTTTCGTTATACAAATTCTCATCATGTACATAATTACATTATAAATATCCATGCAATGTTGTACTGAAAATGGTAAATCCAAAACCAAGACCGGCACTAAACCGTAGCTCATAAAACTTTCAGATTAGCCAAGCAAGAAGAAATGAGCCACCAGATGAAAAATCAAAGTCCCCTGATGCCGAGCATTAAGTCACCCACAACAGCGAGTCTTCGACCCAAAGATTTAACGGACACCCTGCTGGCCAACAACCTGGAACAACTGAACTGGTCGAGTACCACAACCAACAACCATAAGACAAGCTTACCCAGCGCCACACCGAATTACATGAGCAGCAGCTTCTCACCACAGCAACAACAACCACAACCAACATTCGGAAGTAGAATACAGCAGCAGCAGCAGCAGCAGCAGCAACCGTCCACGATGAGCTGGAACCACCAGACAGTGCCTCAAAACTTTAACCCTAGTACAGCCACGAGTTCAATGCAGCTGGGCGGATCCAACATGGGATGGACCTCGCCCACGATGATGCTACCGACGAACTCGATGATGATGATAAACTCGAGCGCGCAGCAGGCCCAGAACGCGGCGAAACTGTCGTCAGAGGAGATTATGGACTTTTTGAAGTGAGAGAACTGTTGTGCATCGATGAATCGAGAGCCTGAATAGAATTTTTTTTCCTGGATTGTGAAAGTTTCAGATTGATTGATTGTGGTACATGGGAGTATGGCGTAACTTTGTTGTAGGTATATTGGCTGTCGTATTTATGTGAAATTTGAAATGAATTTCTCGAGAATTATTATATATACTTTTCATATATGTGGTTTTCATTGAAAACGTTGAAGAATTGCTCTGTTTCAGCATTTTTTTCTTTTATTGTTGAATTAGACAATTATTGAGGATCTCATGTTATATATTCTTTGTGGAAAAAACAACCGTGATGCAATACATTTTAATTAATTGTACATTATGATTTTATAGGAGGTTAATTAGTATCTATTTTATGTATAAAAACCAAATATGTATTATAGATCTCACGGGATTTTCAATTTTTCTTTTTATGCTAGTGTTTCAGTGACAATATTTTATACACGCGTTAAATATGCTTACGTTATGTGTTTTTAATGAAATTTTCTAACCAGGAAAGTAAAATGTTTTTAAAATGTTAACTATTGCTGATTTTCATTTGTAGTAAAATTTCAGATGAAATTCTCTAGTCCGCTTCTCGCGAGAGAATCTTTTTTAAATATTATAATAAAAGTTTTGAAGCAGATTTCTTAATTGTTGATCAATCGATTACTACGAAATATTGATGGACTTTCAGATATTATGGCCATTTCTGAATGATACAGATCTTTTGATTTTTTATTCATGTTTTTATATTCATTTAGATAGTCATTAAAAATATTTATGTAATTAACAACAATTATAAATATTATTGTTAATAAATATAAGGATACAACTGAGTATTTTATTACCATTACATTACATATCAAACAAAATAATTATTCCAATAAAAAATAGAATTAGGATATTGATGGAAAAACCAATTATCGATGAAAAATACAATTTTAATATAGACTTTAAATAAAAAGTACATTTTTACATTGTCATAATGTAGAACCTAATACTTACTATCTGTATTAAAATAAAAATACAAATATTGAATAGTGCTAATGAAAATTCTAACAGAGATCAAAGTAAATTATTTTTAATCAATGAATTTTTTATATTAATCGCTTATAACAGAAGGGTAAAACCCAAATGCTTCGTAATGCTATGCACATGAACATGCTTTACAAATGTAAAAATATCCTCTATCACGACATGAGCACACCTTTTATTTTCATCGTTTCATACACACAAATTATTCTCTAAGCTCGACTTAACCCTTCAGAGTCACTTTTCTGCTTTATACGATTCACTGTTAATATCTAAAATAATTACACGTTTAATCACACAAACGTAAAATAACTTATTTACTATGTACATGAATTAAATGTCATGGAACATCAGCTTTGGAATTACGAATGATTCAAGTTACTAAGATATTGAAGCAAAAGTAAAAAATGTTAATAAAATAATCATCTTTAAGACATGACTTTCGTGGGTTAAGCCGTGACATTATAGTTTTCTCAATAGAAGTGTTTAGATAATTACAATAATTGAACTTGTCAATGTTCACGTAAAAATTTCTTTTATTTCTTTTATTTCTCTTTATTCTCCTATCCATATTTTAATCGATTACAAGTAATTGTAAGTACTAAAAAGAAATTACGATGTAAAATATTATAAATTTTGAATTATTTAAAATATATAATCTCTTATTTTACTTACAATTCATTATAAAGATTTATCAGTTTATAAGTAATTAATGTTTCTCATTTGATATTCTATTTATAATTTCAAATGACTGGTTCTTTGAAATAATTCCGACTACAACGCCGTTCGTTAAATTTTGTCACTTTGTCTGTCTTACTTAAAACTATACATTATTCTAAAAATTTGCGAGATTGCAAAATATACAACCCTTTCATTAAGTATGTACCCCCTATCACTACATACAATTTTTTTAGCTTTTGCAGTTATTCTCAAGGGTACATCAATTTTAATTTTACAATTATTTTTTTGGCTAGAAGAATTTGTTGAAAGCGATAAAATTTGATAATCAGTTTGGAAAGCCTTTATTTAAATACTAATCCTTTATCTAAGCCTGTAAAATAATTGAATTCGACTATATAATTATTTTATTTTAATCTTAAATCTTATAGAACTATTATTTAAATTTTTTAATTTTTTTTATAGTATGTACTAGTTGCTGCTTTAAAAGTAACAAATAATCATTTCGTTACAATAAATGAAGTTATTTTATTTATCTTTAGCAAACTCATTGTGAAAGTATACATCATAGAATTATTAATTTGAGAGTACGTAAAAAGTGAAAAAATCGACTATATAATAATTTACTAAGTTTAATGTCATACTTTTAGACTTTACGTTTTTACATTTTAATACTTTTTAACTTAATTTTCTAATTGTGTTAGTTACTTTTATATTGTTAACATAAGGTGAAATACTTGAACATGAATACTAATTTTGAAACTCCTCTCTTGGCATCGAAAATATTTTTTTTTCGAATGTACAATTTATGTACAATTTTTTGAGTTAGTGAACTCAACTATATATTTTTAAAAATATATTCTTTTATGCTCAAATATACAATTAGTTTTGTACTTGCATAAGTTTTATGAAAATGTATTTACTTTTCCTTAGAAATTCGTCATGCAGGTATATTACGTTATTGTAAATCATTGTTAATTTTTCAAATGTAATGATATTATCAGTGAAAGTATATTTTCATAAATAATGCCATTTATTTTTGAAAACTTTTGATAATCTATATAAAAATTGCAGCAATGACGCAATTAAATGCTGTTTATATGCAAATAATTATTACTTTTAATATTTTACGGTTTAGCTAATTAAATAAATATTTCTTTATTTACAGCATTGTGACATAATTTTTTAAAATCTTAATATCGTCAGTACAATTTTACAAATTCATCTTCGACGAGATGCTTTTGATTCGTGTTAAATACTGGCTCAAATTCGACCACTTCACCTTGTATATGAGAAATTCTATAGAACTTTCAATTTTTAAAACAGCGCCCATTAGAACACTATTATTTGGATTATTGACGTAGCACATCGTTCATCCAGGTTTAAAATCATTTATTTAGACCATTTAACTCCAATCTTTTATCCTTCGATTACAAGTTTTTTTTTGTAAACTTTTCGAATTAATGACGTCAAATGATTTAAGCTCTAAATAAACGATGTGCTTCGTCAAGATTTCGGATTTCTTTTTGAAATTTAAAAGTTCCAGAGAGTTGTTCATATATAAATTCTAAAAAAATCAAGTCTACAAAAGCAAATGCTGTAGTTCCGCTATGCGTTTAAACTGCCAAGTTTTCTCTTAAACTTCACTGAAAAAACCGTCGTAAAATCATAAAAATATTACTAATAAAAATTACATTTCAATTTAATATAAATTTTGATCACGTATTTAATCGCGTTATAAATATCGCGTCAACTACGATATTGTTTTCTTAGTGCACGTACTCTCAATATACCAATTCATATAAAACATTAAAATAAAAAATCATCAGTAAATAGAAAAGAAATCATCCGAAATCTGTCCCAACAAAATCTCCTAGCCGCAATTGGTGCTCGCCGCATTTATCTGCCTGCCTATAGTTTATTGCTGTGGTAGTTAAAATCGCGCGGACCAAACGCTCTCTCGCCCTTGTACATGCGTAATTCGACGGCTTATATCAATAAAGTTGTATTTTAGAGAAATTATTTAAAGAATCGTATCTAAGAAAAGCTATTTGAAAAGTCGTATATCTAAGATGCTGTTTAAAGAGCCGCTTAGATTTTGAAAATGTCTAGTAATATAGCTTACTAATTTACTTATTTATAAATTCGTTTCCTAATTTCGTAGATTCAACCTATAAATGATAAATATCTTAAAAATATTTATTAATAAATGGATCCTTGGATTACTTTACATTCTGATTTTCCTTAAACACGATATAAAACTCTAAGACTTTAAAATATTTTTCCAACATACGGCGTTTTAAATTGCTTTTCAGAGATACGACTTTTTAAACAGTTATTCTGAGAGACGACTATTCAAAGGTAGGCAGTTAGCCACTACTGAGAATTAATTTTTAGCCATTTGTATGTTTAAAAATAGTTTACAAAACGCATTAAAACTCTTTAACGTATGAAGACTTTTTATACAAAGTATACTAAAAAAATCTATCGTCTAAAATATTTTTTATTAAAACTTTATTTTACAAGTTTTTTAGTTGATTTTAAAAATATTCTCGTACGACTTTGGCTATATATCTTTTATAGATCCAAAAATAAAAGAATATAACGGAAAAAAGATCAATTTTCAGTTGTGCCTTCCCTCTCTATAGTTTCTCTAAAACACCACTCTTTAAGGTTCTATTAATTGCAAGGTCCATGACAAAAGTTAGTCTTTGGTGTTAAAACTGTGATAAATAATTATTTAGAGTAGTTAATTAATTTTGAACTCTCGCGATCTATACAGAAATGTAATCTGACTGTTACAAGCTTTAAAAATCAGATATCGAAGCAAAAATGACATCCTAAACGTCGGCAATAAAATTAAGTAACGACTCGTAGCGATCAATATGTCTTTTATTCATTTAAACTTTAGTTACGAGCAATCGAGTCTCTCTACAATACTATAATATTTAGATTACGTTTCTGCATATGGGTGATTCTCTGAGAACACGTCAATTTTGCGTAAACTCCATGGCCGTTTTGAAATTTTAAATGTTTAATATTGTTCATAAAATAACTTTTTTTCTTACAAGATACGAAATACCACGGTTTTGACTGAAAAGAAGAGGTACACATTTCATCGCAGAAAGTTACCTTAAAAAAACATTTTTCTTTCATCAAAATAACCTTTGAAATTGTTTGATACTAGTGAAATAAAGCTATTTTATTTGGTAATTGTTACCTGGAATAAGATAACAAGTATTTATGAAACGCTTTACGAGACAAAAAATGTTTGAATTCATCCATCGAGTTTACGGAGAATCACCCATACACGTCAAGAACTATAAATTAAAATACTACTTCCCACAACTATTCCATTGCACAGTTTTCACCTCAAAAACCAACTTCACCCAGTACCTCCAAAATACAACCTCATCCACATTATACACCTTCCAAAAAAAGAAGGAATTATCCAAAAAGACACACCCACACACGCACACGTACATCTTCACGGAGGAACCAATCCTTCAACCAGGTCACAATATAGAGCCAGCTTAGGACGGCATGAGGTACCTCGTATTCTGCGGCAGTATCTCGTTCATATTGACGGCCTGTTGCTGGCCGATGCCGGCGGCCGTGCCGTCCTTGAGCACGTGCTCCTTGAAGGCCGAGAAGGTCTGCATGAGGCTCGAGTCCTTCTGCAGACTCTGTATGTGCTGGAGGAAATGGCCGCCCACTGCGCCGTTGCTCTCCTTGAGGAAGCTGTTGATGTCGGGCCTGAGGAGCATCGAGGCAGCGGCTGCGGTCGCCACGGTGCCGCCGGTGGCTTGTTGCTGTTGCTGCTGCTGTTGTTGAGGTGGAGCGGAGGCGCTTGGTGTCGTAGAGTCCGCCAGTTGCTGGTAGATAGATAGATCGAGGTTCATTTGTGATATTTCAATTTGCGAGAGTTGAGAGAGCATGGATGTTTGCGGGGTGATTAGAGTACGAAGATGGATTTATTTAGGCAGAAGGGTGCAGAGATGATCACATTGGAGTTTGGTTTGAAATCGAAATTCGGTGTATGACACAAGTTTGTGACGGTAATTGATTTTTCATAGAGAATCGTATAGTTTTTAAATAGCTTAAGGGGTAACACCACTCTAGGTACACCTATTTTTGACGATTTTTTGTGGTTAAATAATAAGCGAAATGAAAAATTCGTTTAAAGAACTTTATTGTACAATTAATAAAGTGTAAAGAAAATTTTTTTTCAAAATGGCGGCCACGGGAGCTCGTAGTAGGCCGTTATTTTTCTGTTGACGCTCAAATGGGCGGACAGTTTTCTCGTACATGATGAACCCTAAAACAAAAAAACAAAGTTTTTCTTAAAGTACATATTAGTAGGCGTGGTAGTACGTAGGCAATTTTTTAAATCAATTTTAAAATATTTATGCATATTTGAAAAAAGTTTCGTTTTTGACAAAAAAATCTTTTTTTAAATGTGCACAATTCTTTTAAAATTTGATTTTAAAAAATCCCGACGTACTACCACGCCTACTGATATGTACTTTAAGAAAAACTTTGTTTTTTTGTTCTAGGGTTCATCATGAACGAGAAAACTGTCCTCCCGTTTGAGCGTCAATAGAAAAGTAACGGCCTACTACAAGCTCCCGTGGCCGCCATTTTGAAAAAAAAAAAACCCACAAAAAATCGTCAAAAATAGGTGTACCTATATTGGTGTTACCCCTTAAAATGCAAAACATTATTAAATAAGACTGTTGTGTGTAGTTTGTTTCTCTAACTATAGTTTCATGAGCTCTCCGAGAGTTTTTAAATGCAAAGAACACTTCTCTAAACACATTCAATGTTATAGTTGTGGACTTGAAATATTTTTAAAATATTTGTCTGATAATTAGCTATTGAAGCTTTCAAAATTAAGAAAAAACTAA
Organism: Gastracanthus pulcherrimus; assembly: GCA_949152435.1. Taxonomy (NCBI): domain Eukaryota; kingdom Metazoa; phylum Arthropoda; class Insecta; order Hymenoptera; family Pteromalidae; genus Gastracanthus; species Gastracanthus pulcherrimus. Next base: position 86,976,257 of record OX424572.1, read on the forward strand.
GTTTTATAAGTTTCGGCGCATAATCCTTATTTTGTAGTCAAGAATAAGTACTAAAGTTTAAAGATCATGAGAACAAATAAAATATTACATACATAAAGCTTCCGGCTTTATTTGTATACAAATAATATCAAAAATATTATAGAACTTTAAAAAGTACCTTTAAGATATATTCTAGTGATGCCTTAAACATTTATATTCATTTTCAAGATTTAACACAGGTTGGTATTGCATTTTAATGTTTATCTCATTATGTTCAAGTAAAATGTATAATTACAAAATTAAATGCAAAAATGCTCAGTCATGTGCCATTTACGTCAACAAATACACTCATGTACATACATGCATCCAAATTTCATGAATTTTAGTATATTTTGTAATCCTGAACTTGCATTCATTAATCAATGCTGTAAACCACTATATTTTGAAGAAATCGCTGGTAATGCATGTTTTTTCAAAAAGAAGCATTTTTATATTTTGTTTATTTTCTTATAACATTTGTACATTTTTACAATTAACAAAAGGTGTATATTTATATGCTCTCTGTATTTATCTATATACGTTAGACATCTGAAAAACAAACAAAAAATCCCGGTCCAAAAATGAATAATATAATTTAATAAACAAAAATCTGAGACAAGCTAAGTTATTCTGGAGCTTGGTAGCTTCCTGTGTGCAACAAAATTATTTCTGGATAAAGAGTATGGTTTCTTACCTATATGTATTAAAAAGTTTCATTTTTGTGATTTTTTAGCAACCTTGGGCATTTTTGTCTAGATACCTGGAAGTGCTGCATCAAGTATTGTAACGACCGTTTTTATCTAAGAATCGGGTAAAATGTTTTATTGCAGAAAACTTAAATTTGTTTTTAAATTATAATTACAATAAGGGCTCTTACAATACTTTGTATATCACCTCAAGATTATCGAGAAAAAATACTGAAAGATGCTACGAAATCAAAAAAAGAAATTTTAAAAATCATGACTGTATTGATTTTTTAAATATAGAATTATCACTACTTATATGTGATATAAATTATGATGAAAAATGATGTCCCACGTTTACTTTGATATTCACAGTAATTTTTATCAAAAAATTCTGTCCGTATAAACAAAACTCACATTTTGATATTTGTTTTTGAACAATTGCATTTTACACAACATTTCAGATTGGTGTTCTATGTGTCATAGTGAGGATAGCGACCTAGCAACCTTTTGCCAGATAGCAGCTCGGTGAAATAAGACTCCAGCCAATGAGAAGCAGCTATCCCTATGCTCTGGTTGGTTGAAGTCTTATCTCGCTCGCATACGTAAGGTACCATACCTTTTACCCAGGGACACCTTTTTGCACACGGGAAGATACCTAGCTCCAAGACTTATAGAGAAGAATATCGATTTTCAGGCAGATATTTTTATAGATAAACTTTTGAAATTTTTTAGATATCTTCAAACTATAAGCAAAATTTTGAAAACGATACTGCATCGGCTGGAATGTTATATGACTTAAAAGACCTTTATAAGCTATAAATCTCGAAAACTTAAATTTTCATCTATAATTCCAACAAAAACCAGGCATCAGTTTGGATTCTTAACCATCTATTCTCAGAGCCGAACAAAAAGAAAATGAGTCGTTCTCTAAAAGAACGACTTAAGTGATTTTATGTTCTTTTAAGAAACAAGCGTTACAAAATTGTACAATGATTTATAAGTTATTATACGTACTTTAATCAACTCTAATCGTTGATTAGAGCTTAATAATGTACACTCTCTATCCTCTGTATCTGTCTAAACGAAATTCGAATGCATGAGTTGAAGTTGCTTTTTTATTATGTCATAAGCACTAACAGAGTTGGCACATTCAGTAAAATGCATACAAAAAATATATTAATCGCAATAATACCAACAGCTAACTTCAACTTCATTTTGACAGCTACAGAGGCTAGAAAGTGCATATGTACAACAACTTGTAAACAATTTTTACCAATTTTAAACTCACAGTTCTCACAATTTTTCAAAGCAACTCAAGCCATTATCCCAGAGAACGACTCAACCGTCGTATTCTTCCCTATTCCACGAGACATGCACCAATGCGCTTCAAACAATCAACACCCACCTGATCACCGATCACTCCATTGCTGTCCTTCTTGATCGGCTTGGGCTTCTTGATGCCTAGGTGCGTCTGCGTGTGCTTGTTGAGGTGGTCCTTGCGCGAGAACGCCTTCTGGCAGACCTGACAGGTAAAGTTCTTGTCGCCCGAGTGTATTACGTAGTGCCTGGTCAGGTGCTCATTGCGCTTGAAAGCCTTCTGACAGACCGGACACTTGAACGGCCGCTCGTCCGAGTGGCCGCGCATGTGCTGATCCAGGTGCTCCTTGCGTTTCAGCATGGCGCCGCACTCCTTGCACTGGTACTTGCGTTCCTGGAATAAGCGAGATGGTGAATCTTCGGGTTTGGGTTTGTTTAGCTTTTTGTGGGAGAGGCTGGTTTGGTAGATAAAATTTTTGAGGATTTGGTTTTGAAAACTTTATAGCGAGTAGGACAAATAATGGTTGTACAAGCTTCAGGGGAAAGTATATGAATTTGGTCACAGACTGATAAAAGCTAAGAAATTACTATACTTTTTAGTAAAATTTCGTAAAAATTACAGTGAAATGTACTTTATATGAAAATATAGCAAAAGAGTCTAGTGACCAATTTATTAGACTTTTTGATAAAGATACACTTTTATGTAAAGTAGGATGTCAGAAAACTGCAAATTTTTGTTCCTATGGAATGTAAAATCTTCATGATTTATTTGTATTTTTACCTCCATTAAATAATATTTTTCAATTTTTCTTCTGTACAACTAAAGAAAATAAAAAGAGAAAGGATTCATCAAAAAAAATTTTTCCCATTATTTACATGATAAATTCTACGAAATGTAAATTTACCAGATAAACACAGTGAGAAATTCCGATACTTTTTACTTTCCCTTTTTGGGATACAATCTCGCAGTTTTTTAACATCTTTCTTTACTAGGTATATAATATTATGTGTGTAGAATAAAAATTTATTAACTGCATTGAGAGAAATCGTATAAGTATACAAAAACTACTAAATACTTTATTTGCAAATATTAAATTTTGCTACTTCAATATTTATGAAAATTTAAAATGATTTTCTGAAAACTGCAGAGCTCATACATTTGCACATATTTTCAAATCGAAATCAATTAAATTTTTATAATTTATGAAGTATTTAAAACTTGATATGTATTAAAATTAATACAATTCAATCATTATTATTACTTAATAGTGGCCAATACTTATTAGTTCTTCAAAGCCTACAAAATGAGAGAACATTAAAATGGAGAATAAAATAGAGATTTTTTAAATATATTTAAATTTTAGAGCAAATAAAAAAAATACAATACTAGAAGTATATATTTCTAAAAAGTCACAAACACAACGTACAAAACGAAAAGAATTTTTAATATTGTAACTTTGTCTACTTCTTGCTTTGCAATCATGGTGATTATATAGCAGAAATGTAAATGTGTCAGAAGAACTATCTTATATAATCTGTTTATGTAAATATAATAAATGTACATAGCCTCTAAGAAAGGTCTTTCTCGAAATTCAAAAGAATATACTACTGTATGAAATAAATAATATTATAAATAGTGCAATTAACATTAGCTCTGCAAAATTATAAGGATAGTTTAACGACCAAAGAAACGTAAACACTGCTCTTAAAAATCTTTTTTTTTTTACTATCTGTGACCAACCGTTACTTGTTTTTACATTACTGGATAATTTTTATAAATAATTTTTTTAACAAAAAAGTTGATACATACATATACAGTGCATGAAAGCTGTATCCACAAAGTGAACAAAAAAAATATACCAATAAAAGGTCAATCAATTTCAGTAAATTTGTTTGCAGTGTCAGTGATTTTTTAGCACATAAAAATAAAGTCTACCTAATTTGATGTTGTTGCATCAAATATGAAGTGGGAATAGAGGCATGATAATTGTAGGGAATTAGGTCTAATGAGTACAGGCAATTTAGATTACCTCTATAATATTATGTTATAATTTCTCTTATTGTTATTGATTATCCAAGGTCAAAGTTCATGTGGACTCTGCAGAGGTAATCTAAATTACCTGTACTCATTAGACCTAATTCCCTACAATTATCATGCCTCTATTCCCACTTCATATTTGATGCAGAAACATCAAATTAGGTAGACTTTATTTTTATGTGCTAAAAAATCACTCACAACATGACCCTTTCCAAATGTTGAAATGAGAATGCAGTTTAAGCATTTAACAAAAGTTAATTTTTTCAAAAATTTAGTTTATATTGAATTTTATACATTTGTAAAACTGACCAAGGTTGCCGAAGTATTACTATAAATCAAGAACAGACTACATAACAACTCAAGACCATTTTATTAATATCTATGTGATCAGAATCATCAATGATTGTTGTGATATTTTGTTGCTCATCTAATTAGTATAATATAATTGGTTCTATCTAATACTTAGATCTAGGATATCAGTGAATACAAAATTTTAATATCTTGAAAAATTTTAATAATATGGAGACTTAATTAATTTTACTAAAAGTTATATATAGATCAATTTTTTATTTTTGATTTAACATTTTGCATTTTTTTTTGTTTTTGATAACTTTCTTTATCTTACAAAGAAAAGGAGAAAATAATTATAAAAATTTACCTGCACATGAATTTGTAAATGTTGTTCTATTTCTGACTTTTGAGCAAATGCAAGATTGCACTCTGGGCAGCAGTACAACGTGGACCCATCAAGAGCTATGGTAATTTTTATTTCACCCGTTTTTGCTCTGAATTTAATTTTCTTCTCGGGTTTCGATAAATCTGATTGTGACGTTTGATCCATTTTGTTACTTTGAGATTGAGCTTGATTTTGTGTGTTATTATGATTTTCAGGCTGTTCTTCCATGTGAACGTTCACGTCACTTGGATGTAATGAAATTATATGTTCGTTACTTATATATTGACTATCGTTCTGCATTTGCGAACCTTTATAAATTGGCACACTGGGAATGTTTAAAATATTATTTTGTGTTTGGTCATTTTTTTGTTCATCCTCCTTTTCCCTCTTGACTTGCTCTTGAATTTTGATTAATTGCTGTAACGTAATTGGAAGCGATGAAGACTGTAACTTTTGCAAATATTCTGCCATCACTAAACTTTGTTGTTGCAAAGTTTGAGAATTGATCTAAAATATTACAGAATTTTAATTAACAGTACAAAATAGAGTTTCTTTTTGTATTATTTACGTAGTTAATAAATATTATTTTAAGGGGATGTGATATCCAACTGTTAGCGACAATTATAGGAACCCTTTTTCTTTTTTCATTTAATTTTTAAGTTGGGGAAAATATCTCTATTTTATATTGTTGTTTCAACCAAACTGAACAATGTCATGTATCTACGAAAATATCTATTTTGTCAAAATTGAAAATTAAATTAAAACATTGGGTTCCCATAATTATCGGTAACAGGTGGGTATCGCATTCCCTTGTGGGTCATATAGATGATTATTAAAATGTCCATACATGATTTAAAATGAAAATAAATTCTTCAAAACAGAATAAAAAGTATCAACTATATGAATCAAAAATATAGAAATGGCGAGTTCAAGAACCCCATTAATTCAGTGAAAAAAAGAAATGACTCTTAACATTCCCTCATCAGAATCTTTTAAATTTACGAAATACTGTTTAAACTGTATTACCATACATCGACGCTCCTTACGAAAACTAGCGCATTTCAGATTTCTCAAAAGCACTAGTACTCTCCAGTAGCCTCTTACAAAAACCAGCACTTTTCGTGTATTCTATTAACGACTAACATTTTCTTATGAACCTTCAAAAGAGTAATAGTTTTTGTCACAGATTCCAAAAAGTGCTAGTTTTCGTAAGGAGTTGCTGAAAAGTACTAGTATATTATCGAGAAATCCGAAATGTGCTAATCTTCGTAAGGATAGGTAGCCGACCACTGCTTGCTCTTCTTCGGCAAAAATTGATAATTGTATCGCTTATTTTCTTAATATTAACGACGGTGTTCCATCACTAATAGGTTAAAATGTTGTTTATTTACCACGACTTACCGACTTGTCGTAGTCGACAAGTCGCGCGGTATAAACGCGGTGAATGGTAATAGCGCCCCTGCCGCTACTTGAGTGCACTAAATATAATCGCGGGAACAGATAAAACACTTTTTTCTAATTTAGTTATTAAAATGCACCGGAGTGTACATACATCATTTAAAGAAAAATGACTTGTATGTATTTAAATAATAAAATCAATTCTAATAATATTTATTTTCAAAATTTACGCTTATTCTCACAAATTTTTGGGATAAGATGTATGTAATGAAAATATGGAGATAGAAGTACAAAATTGATTGTCTTTTATAGAACCGTGCTAATAAATGAGAACCTATTTGCCAAATTACTTTAGAAAAAGAGTGCAAGATTTTTAGATAGAAACCAGTTAAACTTTGATTTGTACATTTTTTTAGTACAACTTCGTTAATTAAACCTCTTGGGGCCTGCAAGACATAAAAATCACAATTTTTAGATTAGACTGTCGTATTTTTATCTCTCTTATAGAAAAAATTTGTAGAAATTTCTGCAAGATTTTTTATAGAGCTTTAAATCTTGAAGGTGATTCTGCAGATTTTTCCACACACTTTTCTGCAAGGTTTATACCTGCAGATTTGTCTGCAGAAATATATTGTGAAGGAATTTTTAATAAACAAAATGTTCAAACTTCTACTTGCATCAGTGACACATCCCATTTGGATATCACTATCCAGGTGATAACAATAACATTTGAGCAGGGTGATTTTGGCCACTCTATTTTTCATACTTTGATGAAAAGCACACTTTTGAAATTTTGTACCTAGAACGTGAATATATACTATAGTTCAGGACTAAACTTTTAACACTTGTTTTAGAACTTAATCATTGCCATGAAGCAAACCTTATAGTATAAAATTTTAACGTAATACAAAGTCACCCTGCTCTATGGTATTCAATGTTTTGGCACATTCTTGACAAATTTGAATTGAAGAAACAATATGGACCTTATATCATGCATAGTTTTAGCTTTTTTAATCAAAATAGAAAATGTTTGACATCCTGAAAATTTGGGATAATCCTGCTTACCTTAATTCAGATTTTCCAAAGTTTTTTTGAGATTCATATAATACTCTGATACATTGTAAAATAAGAGGGTGAGGAACTGTTCAACTTTTTAACAATCACCCATATATTCAAATTTTTTTTTTTAATTTATTAACAGGTTCAGTCCCACATACTAGAAACTAGTTAAAATAGTTCGGTAATATATTTTTTATAAAGCTTGATAAATTTATTTCTGCAATATAAATCGTTACTCTATAGCATCTTGAAATGAGATAGAACATCTAGTTTTTATCGAATGTTTGAAATTTCAATTAATTTTGTACAAGATGAGAACATTTAGCTTGTACATTACCCGAACTGAACTTGTTAATAGAATTCAATAAATTGCTTTAAATATTTGATTTATACATAAAAAATTAAATAAAATAATAATTAATTGTGCTACAATTTACCTCATCATTGTCTTTTGTTAAATGATTTGCATCATTCTTTTCAAGATTACCATCAACTTGTGGTACATAAACATTTGGAATTATTCTCATAGGCAAATTGTGAGATTGAACACTTAAAACTGTGCTATTTTGACTGTAGGCTGGAATGTTTATCGTTTGAAAACCCTGTTTCTCACAAAGCTGCATCAAAGCATTGGGATCAGGCCAATTTAAAATTGAACTAGAATACTTGTTTGGCGAGTTGATCTAAAATTTTTATTTTTAATAAATTTAAATTTTGTAGGGCAAGAAAAAATACAATGTATTATGTAGCAAATTAAACATTTCATAATATAATATAAACAGAATATCAAACAAAACCTTATACTTTATAAAAATGTTTTATATCTACATAATGCTTTTATAATAATACAGAAAAAGATTTGTTTTCCAGAAATATTTAGAAGAAATTTCTGCTTAACTATGTACAGCTGTGTCTTATAAATACTGCAAAGTTTAATTGTGATTTTATTCATAACTTAGATATATTTAAATTTAAATAACTATCATAATATTTAATAAGAGTAAACTTGTTACCCTCTTAAATAACTGATTTAATAATAACATAAATTCAACAAATAAAGTAAATAATAAATTAAAAATACATATTAAAATAAACACAAATAGTATTGCAAGTGGTATTTTAAAATTTTATGTGATGTATCATGAAGCTTTCAATGCTTCAATGAACATATCAATGTCTAATAAAGAAACATTTAATTTACTACAGAATTTGAAGCAATAATAAGCAATAATATATAAGATATCACTAATACTCACTAAAATTTGCTTTGCATTATTTGAATCAGCAGCAGTTGTGTAAATGGCATTTTGAGCAATCTGTGGATGATTATTTCCACTTAATGCATAATTTGAAGTTGTGACAGTGCGTGCCGTTATCTCTGAGAACTGTGGCAGTATGCTCTGAACATTTTGCTCAGAAAAATTCATTTTGTCAATCAATTAACTGGGGTCATCGATCACTTTAATTTTCACTAAATTGAAAATAAGATAAATCAATTAATATATCAGTAATATTAGAATAAAAATATTTCTTAATATTATATCTTGAAACATAGACCAAAAATTGAATTTTAAATTCACTGAATGCAATATAGTACTTAATTTATAAATGAACAATCAAATAAGTTTATAAAACAAAGTTTTTAGAGGAAATTACAAATATTTCATAACAGCAGTGTTAATGATATATTTTGACAACTGTGCCTATATTGCATTACAAAATGAAAATTCAATATTTAAATGATGCACATTCATAAGTTAGATTTTAATAATCACTTTTTAAATCACTACCCATATTATTGACGGATAAATAAAAAATAACTGCAAACAAAAAATTTTTAATTTTAATTTAAAAATCTTCTATAATCAACGTATTTACCAATAATTCGTAAAACTCAAAACTCTAACAAAAAAATTGCTCAAAATAAAAAAAACGCTCGTAACGTCCGAGGCATCTAAAAAAGAAATCGACTCAAAAACGCAACATCAACCAAACCTTCACCATGGTGGCAGTCAATTAGCATCCCACCACCATAGAGCCACCACTATCATTTCATCCCGATCCTCTCTAAAGAAAATGCCTCTCCATCCTCCTCCACCCTCAAAATAAAAAAATTCCCTCAACATCCGACCACACACCCTCAAAAATTCAAATCGCACCTCCACCCCAAAGAAGCCCCATCACACAAAAATCCACCCTCTCTCTCGCGTAGTAAATAACCTTAAACTCCTGATTGTTGTCATTGTGGAAAAAACGCCATCATTCGCCCCCCGTGCACACTACTTATACGATATCCAGGGGCAGGCTGCAGGCAACGACACACACACAGACACACACATCCGAAGCCGCCACTGCACTGCCACACGACGACGATCCTTTCTCTATCTCTCTCTCTCGCACACACCGGCCGCACAACAATAAAAAAAATTCACCCGCGGAACGATATTTATAATTCAATTAACTGCGCGCGGGGGTGGCGTAGATATATATCGTATATATATATATTAGTTGGATCGGCCCGCCGCTAGCCAGCCAGCCAGCCACCGCGCGCGCGTTGTTTATAGCTGGCGTCAGCGCTGCACACGCAGAGCCCCGCGAGGACCTCTCCAAGCGCGTGCGTGCATGGAACATGAGAATTTGACGCAGATGGGCCTCGCGTGGCTTGTTGTGGCTTTGCGACGGTGTAGGGAGAGGCTACGGCAGCGCCGATTTTCGGGGATGCGACAAAATTGAGACCTACTTTACCCGCCGATGCGTTTTCAAAAGGTTTTGGATTGGTTGGATTGGCTTGTTATCTTTTCGCGAAGAATTCGCAGTAGCGTCAGCTGATTTAATGGGCATTTAATTCGCATTGGCGAGAGTAGAACTAGCGCCAAAAGCAATCTTAAGTTCCCATAAGGTGATGAAAGTTGTAACTACAACAATGATGATGCAGTGCATAGCGAGGTTAGGAAAAACAACAAATTTTATCGCTTGTCGGGATATTTAAAGTATTTAGACAATATATTTATCTTAAAAACTCTTTTTCGTAGTTAGGTAAATATTCTACACATCATAATGTGTTAGAAATATCTCAAAATATTGTACAACGTATCATTATTATTGTTCTTCCAACTTTCGCCACCTTATGGGAATTTCACATTGCCTTTGGCGCTAATGCTACCTTCGCCATGGCAAATTTAATTTCATTCACTTTAGTTTCAACTTGATGTAAGATAAATGTGACAAATTATTTGAGGGCAAATTATTTTTTATTTTTTATTTGATTCTGGTTCGTATTAATCTTATTTTTACTTCATCAGCATAAACTTTATACGTTTATGTTTTATTAAAAGAATGTTGGACGGTCAACGAAGCATATTTTTTATACTATTCAAATATCCGTTTAATTCACTTAGGTAGAGCCTACAACAAGCGTTTTTGTCAAGTTTGACTCGCGTTCGAGCCGGAAAGACGAGCTAGCGAAATCGGCTATTTTCCACTAGTACCAACTGTAAATATATGATTACGCTTATGATTAATACAAAAATAACATTTATAATCTTAGCAGTTGGTATCAGGGAGAAATGGACGATCTCACTAGCTCATCTTTCCGGTTCAAACTCGAGCCAAAGGTGACGAAACGCTTGTTGCAGACCCTGCCTTAATTTGGTTAGTCGACTACTCGTGCGTCCAAGTGAAAGTGGCACACCTGGTGGTCGAGTTTGGGCCGTATTCGTTTGGGAACGTTCCGAAATGCTTTGCTCTAAAATTTATCCAGATTTCCTGAAGCAATGTAAACAAGTCTAAGGGTGTAGTCCGGCCTGGCGCCAGAGTCTGCGCCGTTCCGAAATGTCGCAAGCTAACATGCACTACTTTTAGCGCAAGGAAACGTTCCGAAATGTTTATAAAGTAAGTTAATAAAAACGAATTAAAATATTATTTATAAAGGTACTTCTAGAATCTCTGATCACATATAAATGATATAGCGGTCGAGCTGCAACGTTTTATGCGAGCAGCGTTCGGCACGCCGCTATACAGAGGGCCAGGGGGCTTATTCTTTAAGCGTATCACAATGCGATGGAGTCGATACACGCTTTTTCGGCCAATCAGAGAGCTTCATTAAGGGGATGCGTCTGACCTACTTTACCCGCCGATAACTGCATTAGAAAATTTCGTTTTACTAAAAAAATACGCATCAGAATCAAATTTCCTTTTCAGGGTAGCTTTATTTACGTAAAATACATAGCGGAACACTCGAATTATATTCAGAATAAAAAATTAGCATAATCACGTAATTGCTAATTTTCGATTCTGATAATAATTCGAGTATTTCGCTATGCAAGGAAATTTGAAAAGGAAATTTGATTCTGATGCGTATTTTTTTAGTAAAGCGAAATTTTCGAATGCATTTATCGGCGGGTAAAGTAGGTCTGACGCATCCCTTTAGAGAAAAACGGCTGTATCTCGAGTGATACGTTTAGAGAATAAGGCCCTAGTCGTAACGCAGTGCCCCGTGAGCACATGCTCTAACATCTGATTGAAAAGATAGATTACAATGAATGCACAACTTGCCGAATGCCTAAATTACACAAAAAAAAATGAATAATTGTGTAAATTTTTAAAAATAACCTCCGAAGTGCCGAAATTATTGTGATTTAAAATTTTAAGAAATGTAGAATCCAAAAGTGAAAACCTAATGCTTTCGAAGAGTATATTAAAAACATGTGAATTATAAAAGTGAAATTATTGGACAGTGAACTTGAACGCGGCACTTCTCTCAATCGAGTTTTTTATCAAAGTCATCAAGAGGGCACGGCAAAATTTTCAAAACTGTAAGTCTCTAGTCATTAATGAGTAATCGACTGATAAATAGCGAATAGTATTCAAATCAATAAAATTTATAAAATATCAATAGTAAGAATTAGAATAAGCATAATAGGAAGAAGCTGCTAATATAGCGCGTCGGGTTGATTGGCGCACCTTTGTTTTAAATATATATCTTCAAATTAAATGCATCAAACTAATTTTATTTGATTATATATAGATTTTACACAATTCATACTATTTTTTAAATATTACTATGGTTTTTAGTTTTTAAATTGTATGTTTTACTTAAAGAAATCACCTACTTAGCAAGCTAGTGCATAGACGGGAAATGTGGTGCGCAAATTTCTTTTATTATTGAATCAATCCTTATTTTAGATTTATTAAAACTATATAAAATTTTTTTATTCTGAGTAGACATGTTAAGGTAACATTTAGTAATTTTTTATATTTGATTTTAGCAATTATTTAGTAGATATTAGATAACGAATTTAAAGTGCGCCTACGCTGGACAGTAATGTAAAATTAGAGAATAAGTATATTTATTAGTATTATATTTTCTATAGTAAATTAAAAGGCATCATATTCACAAGGTAGCTCATGCATTATTTGTTTTAGACTTATCGAAAAAAATGTTAAATTTATATTTTCGCTAATAAATTAAATTGCTATATCAAATTGGATTAAACATTTTTATATATTTAAATATAATGTATATACTTTAACAAAGTAGGAAATTTTCTATGATTTAAATTTAAAGTACACACGAGGAATTACAATGAATTTAAATCTTAATATGCTTTTCATACTTGAACCTATTGTTTCAAAGAGATATGAGCAGGAAGTTAATCATAAATCAGTAAAATTTGTATAAACAGTTATTTGACAAATATTAATATAACATGTGATATATTCTGTTGAATTCATCAATTTAAAAAAAAGTACTTAATGATTATTTATTTCTTTCAAAAGATTAGTGAAAGGAAATTGATTATTCTATAAACTCTACGACGCATTATTTTATTACTTCCGGTTTATTTTTGGTTTGCGATTTTGACATGCATTTCACTGAAGCATATAGCAACTCCTTGTATTACATATATATATATATATATATATATATATATATATATATAATATGTAAACTTTCAATAACTTAATAAACTTAATATCTTACGAACGCTTAATACGAATACATACTTTATTTTAATATCTAAAAAAATGCGCTTTCTGCACTAATAAACTACATTTCTAAAACTGGCAGTGATATATAATTTTTCGGTTTAGTAACATGATTTTATCATGTATTTAAAATACATAAATTGAGTACAAAAGTTTGAAAAGAACTTGCGCTCATAACCTTCTTGATACAAGAAAGTACGTATATGCAAAAGCAATTAACGTATTCATGAATGTTTTATGAAAAATATTTATAGTAACATATGCAAATTATGTTAAATTTAAAAAAAAGGAATGAGCAAATTAATAAAATAAATAAGAGGGTTTATTTTATTTAGATATACAGCCAGATGGAGTCGGAAATTTTAGGATGAAATTAAAATTAATATCAACGTGCAATCAGAAAACTAATGAATTTTATTAGGTAGTCTAATAATATATCACATATCATACTCATCTATACTCAAGTGGTACAAATGTAAAATAATATTGTATCTTTTCACGTTGCATGGTAAGCTTAAAAGCGCTATGCAAAATTTGCGATTACATAAATTAGTTCTACAAAACAAATAGTAAGTTTGGGAAATGCTGTTCATTAGGCTTCCGACGGAATGTCATTTTTATTAAAAATATTATTATGATTCTTATTATGCTTATTATGCTTATAATTTTTATAAAATCATTTAATTTTAGTGAAATATACACGGATCATGCATGCATGCAAAGTAAGCTCTGGAGGCGCTACGTGCGATTATTGCTCAAAAGTTTCATATTAAGATACCAAGCAATATGTAGTATGCAAAAGTAATCCACAAAGTCACATCTATAAATGGACTTTTTGAGTCTTCAAAAAGAAATAGATACAATTAATTTAAAGTTTATTCACAAGAAAAATATAATATGCAAAGTAAATTTTATAATTACTTATCATGTCAATTGCTTATTCATGATACACATAAAGATTTATACATTCTTGAAAGTGTCTATTAAAAAGCTTGTCAAGTGAATTTAAATGCTGATGATTTATGAAATAATCCTTTGAACAATTATCCTGTAAATCCCATCAGTTACAGAATTAAAAAACAATAATACCTTATCAACTCGAAATCCCATTTCTCAAATATTACTAACACTGCATGAATCTGCAAATTATAGCCATATGAAATATACGTGAATAAAATGATATAGAAAGTACTCAAGATGCAGGTTTATCTAAAGAAAAGTTGATAAACTGACAGAAGAATCTCAAAATCCGCAGCCGCAACGGTCGAAGGGGTTTGAGTACCCTGAGATGTCTATTAGTGCAGGTGAGAGAGTGGCAAAGGAGTCTCAAAATCCGTAGCCGCAACAGTTGAAGAGGTTTGAGTACCCTGAGATGTCTAGTAGCGCAGTGAGAGTGAAGAATGAGAAATTAATGAATCAAAGAGCCACAGGTGTTTACGAGCCAGACGTGTCAAAAAGAAATATCGAACGCAGTGATACTGAAAGGTTAGCTAGCCAAAATTGTCAAAACTAATTTCGAACACACTGACAATGAAAGCTTTGCGAGCCAAGAGTATTAAAAGATAATCTCGAACGCAGTGTCACGTACTGACAGCTCTGAGTACGAAAAAGGAATAAACAGGCATCTTAAGAAAAATGGTATTACAGCAATGTATGAAGTAAAATGGTATTCATGGGAGATGTAAGTCCCCATATTTTAAGAAAAATGAACATTTTATTCACTTTATTTCGGCATATTGTAATGATATTGTACCAATATCTTGACCAAGAATTCCTTGACAATGATTTTTTTAAACTACTTAAAGTTTAAATGAGAACTCTAAAAATCTTTTATTAATTAGTATGAGAAAACTTTACAAAATTATCGTTATCAAAATATTTGAAAGTAAATGATAATTTGAGAAGTAAAACATCTGGATAAATACTCAATATAATCTCTTTTGATTTAATTGAATCTATTTCTTTTATAACTGACAATTATAATTAGGCCTTTATAAAATCAAAATTAATGCTTATAAAAAGTTTTTCGAAACTTACAGAATATACATCAGCTCTTGAAAAACTCGACTTAATATCCAGAATTTAACATAATTAAAACTATTAAATTCAATGTAAATTGATTACACGAAAGAATGTTTTAACTAAGAAAAGCTGTTCCTTACAAAACATCTTTTACATAAGGGAAAAGGTGCAACCTATTGATAAAACCATTCGTATAGTATACATTGAAATTTAATATTCCTTTAAAAATAGAAATTAGTGATCAGAAAATTTCAACTTTAAACGCATGCATATTGTATATACTATTGTGGAGTATAGATGATTTCCCAAAAAGAATTAATAAGTAATGTAGAATAGTATTTGTTCCGCGCACTTCTAGATACATGTGCAACAGCACATTTTGTTACCACCAATTTCGCACGGAAATTGAAACTTCCTATGCGCACGTATAGTATTCCTATCGGCGCGATCAAAGAGATGCGAACTGCCGCAGAAGGTATCATTAACCTTTGTTTTCGCTCTTTGCATTCAAATTTCGAGAAACAGTTAACATTTCTGACCGTTTCAAAAATTACAGATACAACTCCAGATGAAGTCTTTCCTCGCGAAGAAATTCGAATACCTAAAAATTTACTGCTCGCAGATCCACAGTTTCACATCCCGCAATCGGTCGGTAGATATGCTGATAGGATCGGGCGCGACGTTATCTCTGTTGTCTATTGGTCAGATAAATCTTTCGCGAAATAATTGTGATTTATATCTACAAAAAACGCAACTCGGTTGGGTGGTGGTAGGCGGCATAAACGAAGTAAAAACCTCTGCGGCTTCTTGTAATCTATCCGAATTGGTCAATGCACTGACGCGATTCTGGATCATTGAGGAGGTGTCGGACTGTGCTGATAAATCGATTGCGGAAAATTCTTGCGATACACATTATTGCAACACAACTACGCGAAAATCAGATGGGCGATATGTCGTACGATTACCCTTTAGACAGGAAAATCCCGAATTTGGTGATTCGCGGACAACAGCTATGCAGCAATTCCGTTCTCTTGAGAGAAAATTCGCGAAAAATTCGGATTTAAGAGTCGAATACTTGAAGGTCATGCAGGAGTATATTGATTTACATCATATGACGTTGATACCTGACGAATCTTTGAATGGGTATTATTTACCTCATCACGCGGTGATCAAATTAACCAGCGCTACGACTAAGGTTCGCGTGGTTTTCGATGCCTCCGCTAAATCCAACAAGGGTATTTCCCTGATTGACTTGTTGTTCGTAAGACCGACGATCCAAGAGAAATTGTACGCCCTTCTGATAAGGTTTCGCGCGCATGCGTATGTTTTAACAGCCGACATAGAGAAAATGTATCGACAGGTTCTCGTACACCCTGAAGATCGCCGGTACCAGCGTGTGTTTTGGTATCATGAAGATGCCATTAGAGTTTTCGAATTAAACACAGTGACTTTCGGCGTGTCCTCTGCTCCATATCTAGCAATCCGTACGATACATCAACTCGCAGAAGACAAAAAAGCTCTTTATCCACGAGCTGCCGCGATTTTGAAACGCGATCTCTACGACGACGAGCTCTTGACAGGAGCGGAATCTCTTAAAGAGATTTCACGTATTCGCGACGATGTAATTGAACTTTTAAAACGAGGTGGGTTTCATATTCGACAATGGGCATCAAATCACAATCATGCGCTCGATAATCTAGACGAAAAGGTTTTGAATTTAAATTGCACGACGGAAGATGGCTCGGTGCTGAAAACTCTTGGCGTTTCCTGGGCTTCGCTAAGTGACAAATTAGTTTATTCGGTTAAACCAATGAAGATCCCGATCACAATCAGCAAGCGGATCATTCTATCGGAAATCGCAAAAATTTTTGATCCGTTGGGCTTATTAGGGCCGGTTAGATTAGATTAGATTAGATGTTTATTTTGTGCAGGACAAAAACAATAAACTACATTCAATAATAATACATATTTACAGAGATCATTAGTATAGTCAATCATATCACAGCTATTATATATATATATCACGGTTATTCTATACGCAAAAATTATCATGCAAGAATGTTGGAAGGTTAAGGTAAATTGGGACGAATCGGTACCGCAAGAATTACACACGCGTTGGATAACTTTCGCGCGACAGTTACAGCTTCTTAGCAACGTATCAATGACACGGCATCTTCTCTCAAAAAATTCGTCGCTCGTTGAACTTCACAGGTTTTGCGATGCCAGTCAAATGGGCTATGGTGCATGTATATATATTCATTGCATAGACAAAAATAACGACATTAGTGTTCGACTCGCGTGTGCAAAATCACGAGTCGCTCCGTTGAAGCAGCGTACTATTCCTCAGCTAGAATGCGGAGCTTTAACTTTAGTTCGTCTATTCGTAGAGACGCGATCCGCTCTTCATTTTCGCGTTGATAGTATTGTTTTTTGGTCAGATTCGACTATCGTGTTGCACTGGCTGAGAAAATCACCATAGGCCTTAAGGACATTTGAATCTAATCGCGTTTGAGAGATCCAAGATGTAGGAGAAGAAGTAGAGTGGCGCCACGTTTCTACAAAAAATAATCCGGCTGATACGTTATCGCGCGGGCAACTTCCCTCTAAATTTTTAAAGAATGAATCCTAGTTTTATGGCCCAGCATGGTTGCAGCAACCCGACGACGCTTGGCCCAATAGCATGGCGATTTTAACTTCCGAATTACCCGGAATGAAGAAGGAAACTTGCCTTCTAGTTAAACCTGTAACCGGTGCTCTACTATCGCGTTTTTTGTCTTACCAAACTCTGCTTAACGTTATTTCGTTTTGATTTAATACATATAAGGGAAATAGCATTAGTGTCCAAGAGAAATTAGAGACGGAGAAATGAGTTCTCAAGCTTATTCAGAATGAGCAATTCTCCGATTCTATTGCCAAATTGTCCGCGAACAGAGAGGTAAAAAAATCAAAACTCGCCGCGTTCAATCCATTTTTAGATGAAAATGGGATTCTTCGAGTCGGCGGGCGATTGAAAGACGCGAACATTTCATTTTCACAAAGGCATCCGATTTTGTTACCGTCACGCCATCATGTCACGGATTTGTTAATTCGAAAAATACATAAATCTAATCATCACGCCGGGCTTCAAACGACTCTCTTCACTTTGCGACAGCGTTTTTGGTTATTGGATGGAAGGAATCAAGTACGTAAAATCGTGCGTAAATGTGTCACGTGTATAAGACACAAACCAGCGTTGCTACATAGCCGAATGGGAAAACTGCCTCACGCGCGCATTACCGAGTCATCAGCCTTCTCACACGTCGGAGTGGATTATTTTGGGCCGATTTTAATAAAGAAAAAAAAGCATCGTAACCGAACTCAACTTAAAGCATACGGATGCGTATATATTTGTATGGTTACGAAGGCCGTCCACATCGAGATCGTTAGCGATTTAACTACGGAAGGTTTTCTCGGGGCCTTACGACGCTTCATGGGACGCAGAGGAATTCCCGCGCACGTGTTTTCAGATAATGGTACCAACTTCGTCGGCGCTAATAATCAACTACGCGAATTGTTCGTTTTGTTTAATTCAGAAGAATACAAAGGTAAAGTCGATTCTGTAGCGGTTCAGAAAAACATCGAATGGCACTTTAATCCGCCCTTATCTCCTCATTTCGGCGGTATTTGGGAGGCCGCTGTCAAATCATTTAAGCATAATTTTTTACGTGTCGTGCGCGGTCAACTTCTCACCTTTGAAGAGATTAATACCCTCGCGATCGAAATCGAAGCAATTCTTAATTTGCGACCACTTTATTCAATTTCTACTGATCCTAACGACTCGATAGCGTTAACGCCCTCGCATGTTTTAATAGGCCGATCCCTTACTATATTACCCGAAATTGATTATACCACTTTTCCAGACAATCGTCTATCCGTTTGGAAATTCATCTCCAAGGTGCGTCAGGACTTTTGGAAAAGATGGCATTTGGAGTACCTTAACGAGCTGCAAAGACACCAAAAATGGCATCACTCCACTGGCGATTTAACCATAGGAATGGTCGTTATCATCATCGATAAAAATCAATCTTGTACGCAGTGGCAGCTGGGAGTCATCAACGAAGTACATCCTGGAAGCGACGGAACTACCAGAGTACCAGCGGTTCAAACGGCGCGAGGTCAATTTAAAAGGAACATCACCCAGTTATGTCCACTTCCAACGTCGTCATGAAGACTAAATAATACAGACACATACAACGCAAACCCTCATATACACGTTCTTACTCCATTCTCTCGCAACGGGGGAGTATGTTCCGTAGGAACGAAATTTAAATCCGTGACGCTATATGTCATATGTTTGAATTGCACGCGACGGGCTACAAAAGACTGTCACTCTTGACTATTCAAGTTGTACTTTTTCTCTCGAGAGTTCGGCATCATATTTTTTCTGCGCGCATAAAATATATAGAAAAACACGGAATCGTCATCGTTTATTAGCTTCACCGATTATAGATTGCCTTCTGTCCTTTTTCTTCTTGCGGTAATTGGTTCGGTGGTGTCGCGTATACGGTGCAATCGGGGCGGTAACGATCCGGGCGCAAAAGGAATATTCATATAAGAGTGTCCGACGCAACGTCGACGCAAGGTGTCATACACCTTATTTACGCGATTCGTGCAAGACGAATCCGGGTGGCCCTTGCCACGAGAACGCGGTTTCTGAACCCGTAGGACATGCACAACGCAGTCCTGATCATTCACACATACACACAGATATATAACACACACGCTTCGCATTTCTTTTCTGCAATTACTTGAATTAATCTACGAGAAAGGTTTTATGCCGCAAGGCTTTCCCTTCTCTTCGATTTGAATAAACTCTATAAACTTACATAAAAATATCGAGTCTTGTTTTATTCGAAATTCTGATTCGTTTTACCATATAATAAATAATCGGGAATTTATCATGTTGATAAATTCACGAGCTACATTTCAGTATTGATCGAGTTTACCAAATTGTATTTTCCTCATAATCAGAAAATTCAATCCTCAAAAATATTTAAGTTTAAAATTTTAATATATCATGATTTCAACATTAGAATTGTGATACTATAAATAATATAAGTAACCTTTGAATATATCGTATCATATATGCATAGCACATTATAATTATAGTTTATAAATTTTACTTAATTACAAATTAAATTTGTATTTCACTGCTACAGATTTACGTACCAATCTATGTTTAACCTTTAGTTACATCACCTTAATATAATTTTTTTTAGATTGACCAAAGCATTAGAATATTATTTTAGTTTGAAATATTTACTTAAAAAGATGTCTCCATATAGTCAACATCTTTTCTGCATAAGGGAAAATAAAAGGTGTGACATAATAATACGTCACGTGTTATTCGCCATTTATACACGCAATTATTCAAATAAAATAATACGTATTCATTTAGAATATATATATATATATATATATATAATCACTCGATTCTCGAACAGGCTCCAGCACAAATATTCAATTTTAGAAACGGCAAACGAAAGTAAGTCCAAAACAAAGAACCTCTGTTCTACGCGACATTGGGAGGTCCGAGTTCAAGTGCTTTTCCGGAAAAAAAAGCGCGTCGTTCGCACGACAACATGTGGCTGGATGCAGCTTGTAGACCACTATAAAAATAAAATAGAGAGGGGCTCAACAGGGCTACAGTGAATTTGTAGACGACGAGTAAAATCAGTCAGAGTCCAAACGTGCTAACGGACACACGGGTTTTTCTAGCGATATTCCTTTTATTCACTCTTCTCGTTATTTTTCGTTTCAAACACTTTTAATGCGGCCATAGCCGGTCTCAAGCCCGGATTAGACGCACAGAGAAAGTGTCGTGCTCAAGTAAAATATTCTTGTTTCAATCCGCATTTATTACTTTTTGATTATATTTTATTTCATTTATTTATTTATTATTTATTTAAATAAACCTTTCTCGGGTCACGCGCTACCTAACCTAACCCGACCTGGGTCATCACACTGCAATCACTGCTGAAAGTTATAATAAGTCACGTGATTCGTGGAGGCAAGTTTAAACAGGAAGAATAAATTAATTATATTTTGTTACCCTGTCAGTTATAAAGGGTCTCATATCATTTTGGAAGTATTTAAATTGATTATAATTCCATTTTATCAGCTCAAACTCTTTAACTTTAAAATAGTTTTGTACTATCGTTTATTTAGGGTTATGAGACCTCTGTTTTCTTATAACTTTCAGTAGTTCTAAATCCAAACACCAGGTGGGGACTACTTTGCTTGGTCCCCCGAACTAGAGCAAAGCATTTCGGAATGTTCCGAAATATTTTTCGCAAAGTGCACGCACTTCGAAATAAGTACGCCCTAAAAAAATTAAAAAAATACAGTTCTAACTTATACTATAAACAAATATCCTTTATAGTACTGGATGGCCTAAATCCGCACTTTAGTCACACTTATCCGTGACTTAAGTAGTGTCGCTACGCTCGGGCGCTAATACGCGCCATACTGTAAAGGACTACTTAGGTCAAACGTATCCTGCCGTCGGAAGCAAGAAGGTCTGCAACTTCAAAAATTCAAAAATTAGATTTTTCATTATTCTTACACATATGTACCATATCTATAATAATAAAATAGAAAATGAGGTAAAAATGTAATATTTGATTTTAATTCCTGCAATAATTATAATTATCGAAAGACATCAATTTAGTGATAATCAATTTTATTTATCATGAACGAAAGTATAACGTTAGAACCAATCGATTTAATAAATTGTTATGTCGATGAAAACGGATTTATAAAAGTTAAACGGAAAAATGGTGAAACTGCAGCTAGTTCGCAAGATGTGATTGGTAATTTATTTATGTTTAATTTAAACTGTTATTTTAAATAATTTTTTTAATGAAATATTAAATAGCTTTATTTTATTGTTTACAAAAAGATTTCGTATATATCGAGGTTAATTTAAGATTATCAGCGTATATTTTTTCATTATTAGAACCTGAAAATATGATCGACAATGTTCCGTCTCTCAATGATTCTGTTCATTAAGAAAATGAACCATTACCAGGTATAAGCGATGCTGCAGTGAATGGAAGTACCAGTAACGAGACACAAAATGAGTCGAACAGTAATGATGAATCTCCAGATGTCATAGGTTGATTCTTAATTCTTATTCAATTTATATTTTCACATTTTAAATATTTATACATGCATTTTCAACCTTAGAATATACAAAAAAAGGCACGATCAGAAAACGAAAAGCAAAGGCTCCAAAAGAAACGTTAGAAGCAAAAAGCGATAGAGTTGCCGAAAATCATGCAGTTCGAGAGTGTTGCGATGCTTCAAAGAGCCGATTAAAATGTTCTGAGAATTTCGACGAAGAAATACGAAAAGCTATTAGGAATATTGGAATTTTGATTATAATGGCAAACATATGTGTTACGGATAGAATCCATTAGTAATAATAAAATGTAACTATGTAATAAGTTCCTATGCAAAAGATCTCTAAAACTTTCTGTATAGTTCAAATGCGATGACATTCTCAAGTTTCTTATGTATGTTTTCTAACTCGAAAAAGAATGACGCAGAGACCAGATGCACTCTGGACTTTATACAGATCGGTAGTTATAAAGCGCGTTATACTAGTAAGGCGAATGTTGTATTTAATAAATAACAGACTTTATCATAAATGGTGTATAAATTAGTTTAACAAAATCCTTAGTTTATTCTCGTCCCGAACAATATGTTTATTCTAAGTATGTGTGTTCGTGAAGATCCGGCCAAACCATCTAGATCCCCTAAACGAATTCGAACGATGTCTATAAAGTATCATTTTAGAAAAAACGCCGGTGAATTAACCCGAGTTTGTAGAATTTTTTTTCTCACGACATTGGGTTTGAAAGCAAATAACGACAAGATGATATTGCGCATCGTGCGCGGCTCGGATAAGCAAGAAATCACTCCCCTTGCCTATAATCGTGGCCCTCAACCATCGAAACACAAAATTAACACAGAAGTTGCATTCGCGCACATTGAAAAATACAATCCAACGGTATCTCATTACAGAAGAGAACATGCTCCGAATGCTCGGTATTTACCTAGTGATATTTCAATTACTAGTATGTATGAAGATTTTTGTCAAGAACATAAGGAGCTGAAGATTTCGATTAGTATTTACAGTAGATGCTTGAAGAAAATAAATATTAGTTTTACAAAGTTAGGGCATTAAGAGTGCGAAAAATGTGAGACATTTAAATTGCACAATTCTCAACACAATGAGTCGAATCTTGATGCAGATTGCGATGCCTGTACGACTTGGAAAACTCATATCGACAAAGCTAAGCTCAGCCGCGAGAAATACCGCGAATACGCAGATCAGTCACTTCCAGATGGTGTCATTTGTTGTTCCGTTGATTTGCAAAAAGTTATAATGCTCCCCTGAATTGATACTTTCAAAGTTGTTTTATTTACAAAAAGAATTGCTTTTTACAACGAAAGTTTCGTACCCGTAGGATCAAATAAAAAAAAAAATACTTTTGCAGTTTTATGGCATGAGGGTATTTCGGGTAGGCGCAAAGAGGATCTGATTTCTGCGTATAATGCTTTTTTCTTACATCACAGAGATTCTATGAAAATCATTTTGTGGCTCGATAATTGTACTACCCAAAACAAAAATTGGTGTTTCTTAACGTATCTTGTTCACATTATTAATTCTAATGAAATATCATCTGATACCATTGAAATTAATTATTTTGAACCAGGTCATACATTTATGAGTGCTGATTGTTTTCACCATTAGGTAGAAAAATCATTAAAAAAACAGCAAAGAACGTATGACTTCAATGATTTTTGCGATGCAATGAAAGGTGCGAATACTCACACCATCACAAAAGCCATGGAGCATACTGATTTTTATAACTGACTAGACGGTCATTCTGTGCAAAGGACGAACAATCTAAAATTAAACAATCCAAAACCATTACTTGGAAACATGGTTCAAATCATTGCCGAACGAGGGTTAATGACGTTGATGTATAAAACCTCTTTCAATGGTGACTCTTACAAGCTCGATTTTTTATCAGTAAAGGGGATGAAAAACATATAAAAAAAACCTGATGCCTTAGAAAAACCTGGCGGAATCGACGAAGATGTGAAAAATCTTATGGTGAAAATATTTCTTCCTTTAATGCCAAATAATCGTCATTCTTTTTGGCAAAACTTGGCAAACAATAAATAATGTTTTATTAATATTAGAAATCTTTACGTTAAAGCATTAAAATGTATATTTTATTTACGCAAATATTAAATAAAACTGTTGAAATAATATAAATCCTGTTAAAAAAATATGCATTAATAATTATTTTTAGCATATTTTTAATTAATAAAAAAATAGTTTTATTATTTTCTGTATAAAGCTCAATCAGTTGCACTATTAATAACAGTATTTTCAATATTCTAACTTATTAGTTTATGCATAGTAAAAAAATTATCGTTTATGTTGGTTTATACGACTTTCTTGCTTATGGTCGCCCTCTAATTTCATAACCAAAAAGCCGTAACTAACATTTTTTTAATGAAATCATAAGTGTACTCGTTTTTTAAATGTGTTCTTGTTTAGATCATTAATAATTATATAGAAAAAAATTCACTTTGATAAAAATGATTAATTTAATAGAAAACGGCAGGCTTTCAAATTTCATATAAAAATTGCGGCGAAAGTGACATTTTGAAGTTACAGACCTTCTTATATACCTATAATATTAGAGCAAGAAGCTAAAATAACTAAATATTTTACGAAATTTGCAAATATAGGTAATCTTCTTTCTTAAATAGTTCATACTTCCCTCCGCGAATCACGTGACAGATCGTTTCAGCGCTCCCTGATGGCGGGAGTTTGACGTGCACTGTAAAAAAGTATTGTGGAATTTTACTACTGTGACGTAATGACATGTCACGTTACTCGTAATTCGCACATGCGCCAATATTACATATAACAACGCGCAAATATTTGAATATACAAGCATGGATCTTGAAATGTAAATTTGTTAAGTCGATCCGTTCCTTTAACTGTAAATCACTCGATAGACTCGGACAGGAAACTTAGAAAAAACAACCAAAAGTTTAAGTGTCTCGCTAGAGTAAACAAGGCTATAAATATCAAAATATCGGATGTCGCTCAATTCAATGCATAAAAGACCTCTATTGTAGAATTCATAGGAAAGCACGGAGAGTTTATTGCTTTCTCGTCAAGACGAGAGCTACGATAAGCTCGCAACAACACATGTGACCAAAGAAATATCGTGCGAAAGCAACGGACGGAGAAAGAAGAGAAAGAGAAAGAGAGCACACACACACACACACTCGTTCACAGAGCTCACGTACACGGGAAGTTAAAGACCAGAGTAAGGAGAGGGAAAATCCCGATCTACCCTTTGACCTTCGCTGATTGGCTACCACCAGAGAGCGAGGGTGGAGACACGGAGATCGCCACAAAATCACAAGGCAGAGAAACAGCAGAGGGGAGAGAAGATCGACAGTCAGACCCGAAACGCGAAACCAACAAGTTGTAGCTAACTCTAAGTTTTTGAATATATAAAGCACTTAGACAGTTACTCTAGGTCCTTGTTTAATCAATAATTAACTGAATAAAAATTAAGAAAAGTTTTGAAATAAGTATTATTCAAAATATACGTAAAATTTCTATTCTTAACCTAAATTTCACCACGCTCATTGAAATTTTACTATTCGGGTGGTAAAATTACTACTTCAGTAACGAATTTCTACTCCTAATCCATCTACTCTTAAAATGACTTCCCTCCGTATGGTAATTTTATTTCCGTACGGTAATTTTACTACCCTATGGTAATTTTAGTATTGTTTCGGAAAATTTACTACTTTGGAAATAGGTCGGTTTGTTACTTACTTCCGATGTGGTAATTTTACTACTCAGTTTTTTTACAGTGTGTGAATAGCAAATGGCAACGCTGTATACAAAACCTAGTAACTACGTCACAGCATCACGTGACTTACATTCAAAATCCAATACATTTTACTATTGTTCACTCATTTATCGATTAAAGTATTTTATATTTTTATTTTTAGTATAAGATTACGCATGTTCTATATTCGGATAGAACTGATAAATTTCAAACAGTACTGGCCAACCAGGAATAAAATGGTACTTCCACATATGATATGAGCTCACCGATTTACAACAACATAACCTATGTTTGCAGCAGGTTTCAAAATACGATACTTACTGAGTTACTTGTTATTCCGTGATTGTTTTATGCCCAACTAGTTATAACTTTGTAAGTAAAATTATAAACACTAGTCATAAAGTTAATATGTCACTATTATGTAAACAAAAATGTATAAAAATTAGAATCTAATATAATATAAACATAAATTCTTCATGGCATAAAAGTGAGACATGACGTCGATTTATAACAGACTTTTAACGAGGTAAAAAATAAATATTTTATAGAATCGAAAATTATATATTGATGGCAAAATAATTAATAAACATCTTTTCGTTCCAACAGTCAAAAGAGCAAGATGGATTACTCAAAATTGCAGGAATTCTGAAGAATGATTTTGAAACATACAAATCCTTTTTAGACAAATACAGATTCCCATTGGATCCTGATTGGGAAGACTATCTATGTTGAATAAAGCACTTCAGTGTGGCCAAAAAGTATTAGCGAAACTCCTTATTTTACAAGGTGCTCGAGTCAACAAGGATTTGATCTTCAATATCTCTATACCCATGCATTTTGCAATTAATCTTGGCTGTCCAGAAATCATAAAAATGTTACTGGACAAAGGAGTATTCATCAATGAAAGAGATTACAACTATGAAACTCCTCTCATGATAGCAGCCAAGTTGAGAAAGTATCAAATAGTCGATATCTTGTTTTCAGCTGCAAACCAACAATGTTTCTCTAACGAAAGCTTGTCTCACATGCACATCGCTTGCATGCAAAATCGCGTTGACGTAGCAAAGAAACTGATGCAAAAAGAAGCTGACATCAATGACGCAATTAAAGAAGAATCGCTACACTGGCCTGGCTACACGCCTCTACATTTTGCTGTTCGATATCTGTGCATCGAAAACGTTGAATTTCTACTGAATCACGGAGCCGACGTCACGCCAGAGGTCTGACGCCGCTTCATCCTGCTCACATGCTACGAAACGAGCCGATAATTGACCTCATTCTGTCGTTTCACGACTATGAACTTGCGAATCCCGTCGATCTCAAGAGACTGTCGCACTTCCTCATCGCCTGCACGAGAAATGAGCCTTTCGTCGTCGAGGGCTTCATTGAACGAGGCGCAGACGTCAACGCGGAGGTCTTCGAGAATGCACTCAATTGGGCGAGATATATGCCGATAAATTTTGCCATCAAGTTTGAGTGCGTGGACGTGGTGAAGTTGCTCCTGGCCTGCGACAAGGTCAATTTGTTCACGCGCACACCAATACCGTACAATACTCGTACCATGCATTGCACCTACAGAATGGCAAACAAACAGATCATTGATTTGCTTCTATCCAGGAGTGGTATACAAAGGATAAATGATCGTGATATATCGCAGAACGAAGAGCAAAGAGACTTTATATCGAATGTAAGTAAGGAATTATTATTTTTTACCTTGCCCCAGGTGACAGAATCTGCTGCACTATCAAGTGATTATGCAGAGTATGCATGATCTGGTTCAGCGTTTTGCTATATTTTTATCGGCCGCCGATTGCATCAGGCAGCAAGATTGCCGTGGTTCTACAAAGGGTGCACATAATGCCGCGCACGTGCAGCAGAATTGGAAAAAAAAATTGACAGTCACTTTGCCTTAGAATCGTGGACTTTATGACACAGAAGAGAACTGCAGACAATTCGGAGTTTGAATATGTTCACGTCCACGCACAGCAAAATGCCACTTGCGTGCAGCGAAATTGCAGTATCTAAGTTTATACAGAACTGCATTTTTGATTATACAATTCTACCATAATTCTACTATAAAGTAGCTGCCCCGTAATTCTGCTGCACATGCACATAGCATAACGTGAACCCTTCATCTATGCAAATGCACTTTAGTACCCGATGCAACCGACTGCCGTCAAAAATCCAGTATAACATGCTGAAGCAAACTGAACAGGGTCTGCTGCAAAGTCTTGAAATTTTAGAGAATTTTCAGCAGAATTGCAGTAGAATGAGAGCTATTCTTACACTAGTGACGCTGCCGAGTCCATTGAGGTATCACGTGTATTTTTGTATATCTATATTTATCGATGGGCGCGAATATATGTCCCGGGTGAAGGAGTAGCCCTCATTAGAGTGTTTCCCTATTGTGCACATTTTTACCTAAAATTTGAAAGATAGTACAATTTGTTATAAAAAAATGTTTATTGTGCACATTTTTACCTAAAATTTGAAAGATAGTACAATTTGTTATAAAAAAATGTTTATTGTGCACATTTTTACCTAAAATTTGAAAGATAGTACAATTTGTTATAAAAAAATGTTTATTGTGCACATTTTTACCTAAAATTTGAAAGATAGTACAATTTGTTATAAAAAAATGTTTTTTCAGGATAATTGTACCGAAAAGAAGCTACTCTCATTGCATTCGACTCCGTTCAAAGGATCGTACTGCACGCCTCTACACTTGGCAGTCAAGCAAAAGCGCTCGGACGCTATAAAATCGCTGCCCGATCGACGCCCCGATGACGTATTCACCAAAATCTTTTGCTTCCGAGGTGAAACACCGCTGCACCTCGCCTTCAAGAGCAACCAGATGTGGGTCGTCGACTTGATCCTGTCGACTTACCATCGTTTCGACCAACGGACTGTCGCACTTTCACATCGTCTACGCGATAAATAAGCCCGAGATTCTCGAGGAATTCCTTCGCAGCGGAGTGGACATCAACGAGCGGATAAGTACGGACTCGATTCTCTGGCCGGGCTATGCGGCGCTGCACTTTGCCGTGTCGTTCAGGGCCGAGCACGCGGTGAAAACTCTTCTGGAACGGGGCGCCGATGTCGGGCTGAAGAACGGAAACGACCTGACGCCACTCAACATTGCAATTCGGGAAATGAGCTCGTGCGGCATCCATTGGGACGCGAAAGATTTAGTCTTCGTCTCCACGATGGATTTACTCCTTGGTTCTGCAGCTGCCACCGTCTTAAACGACGATCGGGGTTTCACTCGTCTACACTTGGCCTGCGAAAATAACGACATCCCGGCTATAGAGTAACTTCTGGCCTCTCATCCTGGCCTGATCGACAAGTCCGTCGACCTCCATGCCCCGGAATGGCCCGGCTACACGGAGCCAAAGTAAATGCGTTGAAGAAGCTAGAGATCATAGGTAGCCACGTCTTGGAGAGGAACAAGGCGGAGTACGATAAATGGCTGAGCAAGTGCGAGCAGGACGGCTGCTACGTGGAAGCTGTTCACGTGCAACGCTGTCGGGAGGAATTGCTGCGCATGGAGAGAGTCAAGATCGACGGATACACGAGGCTGCGCGATATTCTTCGCAAGGATCTCAACGATATGGCGCTGCACAGCGAGAATCGCGCGCTACGAGAACTAGTCGAGGGGCAAGAGCGATTGGAGCGTGACTTTCCTGTCTACGGATACCTGTTGAGGCTGCAGTTTACGAGAGGCGAGAAGAGGAGGCCTCTCATCGAGCGGGCCAAGCTCACGATAGGCTGGATGATTGGTCAGCAGTGCTCGAGGATACTGGACGCCTGCTTGGAGATGATTTTTAAATGCCTGAGCAATGAAGATTTGGGAAAGGTGAGCAGCGCCGTAGTAGTCCCTTGAGCTTTTTATCTTGCATCTGAGCTATGGTTTTTATATCCGTAAGAACGGATATGGGACAAGTGAAGTTGTCTTTTTTCGCACTACGACATAAATATTTAAGAAAACTGGATATCAGTGTATTTATCTTCTTAAAGTGATTTGTCACAAAAGAAATTGAAAAGTTTGGGTTAGTTAAATATGATACATTAAATGTTCTCTTATAAAGTTGTATAATACATGCACATTTATTTTTTTCATTTATATGCTTATTGATATTAAAAGGTCAATAAAAAAATGAATTTTTGTTTCGCTTTGAACTTTGCCTAATCATTAACATATTTCTTTGTCATTCATTTTTCATTTGACAATCAACAATTACATAAATATTTTACATATTTTTAAAACAGGTCTTATCCGCCGCCACTTGCAAAATTTATAAAATACTACGTATACCTTCTAAATTTATTAACTTACAGTCTTTTGGTTAATTTATCTTCCAAAATTTAGATATTTTTAAGGTTTTCAAATTTTTACCAAAGTTTTAGAAGTTATTAAATAAATCTATAAATTGTACTACATCTTTGCTGCGCCCCTTGCGCGCTTCGTTGCTATTTTGCTTTCTCCGCAATCTTAATATTTATTATTATTTTATTATTATTATTAGTTTTGTTATTTTGATAAAAGAATGTATATAGGTATAATTCGTAAAGAGCCGCGGTGAATGTGTGGTTTGTAACTCAGACTTCTAACTAAGGTCCCAGGTTCGAATCCCGGGCATGTGAAATTTTTAGAAATTATTTTTCCAAAAGACGTCCAAAACATTTTTCTAGCTTCGAGCAGCGTACACGAAGCTCGTCGAAGAAGGTTCAGTATGAAAGTTGTAGAAATATTAGAAATACCTACAAAATAAGCTGTGTCATGTTAATTTTCGTAAAATTGTTGATTAACAAAAGCTAAAAAAAACTCCTTTTGCAATTATTTTTAATTCAGAGAAAAACAATATTTGGGCTGTGAAATTTTGGTATAATACAGTCTATATGATGCTAAATATGAATAAATTTTTTAGCCAAAAATAGTCTATTGTTATTGCAAAATTCATTTTGCAACTAAAAAAGACATCTTCGTACATTCTAATGTCTACAAGGTTTGTGCCGTGCCGATCAGTGTTTGAGATCTCATTTTCTTTCTAAAGACTTATACTTTGCTATACCTCTTGAATCTAAACGATTTTTCAACTTGAAACTTACAACAGAATGGCATCCAAAAAAGGGTAGTATAAACTATTGCGACAACTGTTGCTATTAACTTCTCGGAGTATTGACTTATAGATTGTTAAAAAGCTGGTATTTGTCTACGAATTTAAAAAACAAATTTGCTTCTCGACCTTTCTGGAGCGAGATAGCTGTTTTCTTTGTTTAAATTATTACGGCTGCAATTTGCAGTAATATGTGCTGAGAAAAATACACGATATAGAAGAATATCGAAGTATCCATATAAAAAAATTCCAATAATATTACGGATGAAATATTGTATACAAAAATCAGTGAAGTAGAGGTATGCGCGCAACGACGTATTTCGATGAATTAGTAAGAATATTTCAAAATCAGAATATTTCATTTTAAATAATAAACTAATATTAAAAATTCAGTATTTACTAAGATAAAATAAAAATAGTAATATTTTTCACAAATAAGCGATGATAAGCATATTATTATGCGAATTATTGTTTAAAATCATGTTTTCTTGTTGAATAACATTCAAGGTATACAAACCTTTATTGCATCGTTCTGTTGAAGTGCATATACACGAAATATGATTAATATCGAGTTAATTACAAAAAATCTAATAAACAAATAAATTGTCAACAATTTGTACAATTACTGAACTTTGAAATACTGAAATCGAGGTAATCTGAAGACACGATCAATCCAATTTTTCGCGCGCGAGGCCACTACTACGTAATACCTCTTATACTTCACTGATTTTTGTATACAACATTTCATCCGTAGTTTTATCGGGATTTTTTTATATCAACATTTACAAGCAGCGTCGAAAATCAATTAAAAAATCAAATTTCCCGCCTGGATTTTTACCGATCGATAAGTAATTAATTACTTATAATTATAAAAATCCTTATATTTAGACAAAATCCAACTCAAATTAACCCCTTGTTAAACTCCAAAAAATATTTTTTTTTATGAGTCCAGGAAGTTTTGTATGTTTAAGGGGATGTGAAAGGAAAGGGAAGATTCCTAAATTACCGACTCTATGTTTTTTATTTTTTAAATAATTTTTAAAATACGTTTTTGGAAAAAATTTTTATTAGGCCTTCCCTTATCAATTATTATTATATTTAAATTAATAATAATTACCGGAGTGCTCGACAGTTATTGCCGGAGTCTACGTCTCTTATTGATCAAACATTACCTCAGCTAAATCTGCAAGCAAACATTACCGAATTTTTATTTCAGTAAAGTTTATACATGCAAAAAAGTAGTTGTGCTACTCTTTTTTATATACTATTATTATTAAAATTAAAGTAGAAATATAATATATATATATATATATATATATATATATATATATATATATATAGAGATTCAAAGGTTGGAAACACATGTAAGTTTATATATAGTAAGACTAATAAGTTGAGTTGATAATTCGGTTTTTACGTAAAAAATAGCGAAATAAAAACAATTCGTTATTTAATCAATACTCATAATAGCATATTAACAATAGGAGAAAAGATACAACATTAACTTTGTAAAATATCGAAAAAATTGGCTTGTTCAATTAGCCGCACTCAACCTGTTAAATTTCTTTTATTTAATTCAGAATTAAAATTAATTAATTAAAATTAATTAAAATTAAGAATAGATAGAATTTTGAAGATCAAAATAACGAAGCTTAAACAGGACTACCGTCAAGGACCCAGTTCCTGATCAGTTAAGGCACGTCGTCACGTTATTTGATGTGTCAAAGCGTAAATATGAGGTATTCATAGAAAATGAAATTTCTAATAACAAATGTAACTGTTAATCTTTAATATAAAATTGAAAAAATACATAAATAATCAAAATTAAGTTAAATATGAAGCCTCAAAGAAGAAAGTTGTGGGAGCAATTCCTGATCACTTGAGGTTTGTATGGGAGTAGTTTCTGATCATATCAAGACCCAATTCCTGATCACAAATATTATTGACACATAAGTATTTTATATGATAAACAAAAACTTATTAAGTAATACTAATACAGTAGATATACTAAAATATAAAATTATTTGGTTGTATGATTATAAATGTGAAACTTAGGCGAGGTAAAAGTGTTCGGTTATTCGTACTCTGTCTACTGCACGATATAGACTCACGTGCGAGCATATATTATAACCTATAAAATGCACATAGTGTTGTGATTTATTGTCACGTTTTCTGCGACTTTTGCATGATAAATTATTTACGCATGAATTAAAACTACTTATAGAATTTTTATTACAAATATTTGTGTATTCTAAGATTTTTAAACACACATAAAACATGTTATTAATACTGATCAGGAATTGAGTAAACGAAAAGAATTTGGACCCTATTTGTAATCACACGTTTTTACAAATATCAATAATATTTTATATGAATGTTTTAAGTGATTTATATGAGTAAACTGTTGAATAACTTAATTACATAAGTTTTTCTACGATCTATTACAAAGTTTTAATGAAATGATGTAAATTTTTTTGCATGCTCACTTGTAGTCAACTGCAGTAAGATGGTGTTAATCATGACGTTGCCAACAACGTCCAACTTTAACATTTTTTATCTTAAAAATGTATTTTACTAGTAACTTTTAAAGTTCTTTTATATGACTACGAAATAGTTTACTATTACTAATTATTTTTTTAAAACAAATTTTGTATACATTAAAGTCAAAATAGTGATAAATGTAACCAAATGATCAGGAACTGGGTACTGATCAGGAACTGGGTCCGTGACGGTACGAGTTGTAAAAATGAAGATAAACAAAATAACGAAATATAAACAGCGGAATCATCTTAACTGTGAATATCCAATTTACGAAAAATAAAACTACGAAGATCTAAACAATTATAACAATGAATTGTAAATTTATGTTGAACAAAACTCTGAAATATACATGCCGACCGTTTAAAATCAATGATCGATTTTTATATTTCGGTGTTTTGTTCATCTTAATTTTTTAATTTGAAATTTTGGTTTTTGCTTGCTTTCATATTCGTAATCTTATTTTTCGTTATTTTATTTATATTGTTCTTAATGTGTTTGTGTTATGTTTAAGTTTGATTATCTTTATTTTTGCATATCGCAGTATTCATTTTTGTTAATTTGATCTTCGAAGTTATATTTATTCGTACGCTCGGTAAGCAACCGACAGCAAGTAAGCAATGCTATAGGTCGTCCAAGATGTATTATCGGCTGTTGAATTACTGATAGAGCTAGCATTTTCGCCCGTTGTATGTTCGTTCTGACTCTTATCCATTTGCGGCGTTGTTTTATTTGAATATTCATTTGTAATATATGATAATTAATGTCTATAAATTATATCTTTAAATGGATACAAATAAAATTAATATTCTAAACCTTGTTATAAAAAAGTTTATAAAAAATTTATTTCGTTGGTTGATAATATATTACAGCGATATTATTGTCTCTGTATGAAAATAAATATAAAATCTACTTATATATAAATAAATTTCAATTATTATATATACTAATTATATGTTAGTATAAATATTATTCAATTCGATTATAATAATGTATAGCATATTTACATTTTTTTATGTATGAGTTTAACAATCGTTTCATAATTGCATGTTATTCGTTTATTTATGGGTTTAACAATCGTTTCACAACTGCATGTCATTAGTTTATTTGCGGGCTTAAAATTCGTTGCACAACTGTATGTTTCATTATATTTTCAAAGTGAAAATTTCAAATTCCAAGTAAGACACAAAATGACATAATTTATGGAAGTTATTTAATGAATATTCCTACACATTCATAGTATGTAGATATAATCTACGTATATTATTCAAGAAAAAATTCCTATTCAGTACGACGCCGCTTTTCTAAACATTTGGCTACTTTCAGTCTATAAATTGAATCATAATTTTGATTTATTATTTTTATTCAATAAATTTTGTTATAAAATTAATCATATACGAAATAATTGTCACTCACGTTGCGAATTCTTTTAATAATCTTTGACTGCATTCGGACCAAAATATTTCCGTACCATTGGTTGGAGATGACATGACAGAAGTTTTGATCGGTCCAAATAGATAAGAAACGCCACTGCATTCATCAGCAAAATCATGTGATAAATTTAATCTGCTCACAAATGTTATAGGTAGTATAATTCCTTTTTTTTAATTAAATAACGAAAAAGGGGAACCAAAAAAATATAACGTAAGAAACACTTACAAGTGTCCTAATTCATGTATTGCAATTAAAGTGTTATAATATGTAGCACTGTCTGTAACAATTGCAGCGTTATGCTGATTGCTACATATGCCTCCTAATTTCGCAGCGAGTCCCGAAACTTCAAAGAAACCTGTTTAATATTTAAGACACTGAATATAACAACATATTATTAATTGTATGTATTAAGCAAAAGCTCTATAATGAAAATTGGTTATAACGGATTTATTTTTTATCTTTGGATTCACCAAACAGTACGCCAGACCCATTCGTAAAGTTTTTTAATATCATTTGAAATAATGAGTTTAAATAGAAAAAAATCATTTGATCTTTTTCATTCAAAGCATTGTTAAAAAATCTACCTTCTCCAACAGATCGTAATATTTTCAGTTGAATATTTGTTTTACATTTTTTTACATGATTTTATAAAACTTCTCGCATGCGTTTGGCATAATGTTTTATAGATCCAAAGATGAAATATAGAAACAGCTAAAACACTAATTTTCAGTAGTTCCTCCCCTTAACTGAAATATTAAAATATACCTTCTATAAGGTTCATTTTTAATCTGTAAAAGAAAATATTACATTTATTTATTTATACTTTTAGCAAATATTGAAACCTTATTTATACATCATTGTAACATACCCAGTCATTACAATAGCAGCATCGTAATTTTTGAAACCCGTGTCATTAGAAAAGTCTTGAGAAAAATACAAACGAGTATATTCCATCATTTGATCAATATCAGCTTTATCAGTTTCATTTTGACTACGATAAATGAAATTCAAGGCTTTTTCATCCTAAAAAGTGTACTAATAGTAGTTCAAAATAAGACTTAATAGTTGAAAAAATTAAACATTAACAATATAATAAGAAAAATTGGAGTTATAAATACTTGAGTAATTAAACACGCTTACATTGGCTATGATTATACCCGTCACTATTATTTGCACTTTAGGAGTTTCCAGTCTTGCATATTTTTGATCCACTATATTCCAAAATGTAGCAACATATCTAACAGTTCGTGCAACGTCTTTTCCTAAAAGTCTAAAATTGTATTTTTATATCACGTAAATACACTGCACAAGTAAGAATAATTTATAAACAACAATAGCTTACTTAAAAAGGTGATAGTCAACTACTATTAAAAGCTTAGGATACAAAGTATCCAAAGGAGTATCCAGTTTGTCCAATAAAACTCCATTGCGTTCTATAATTATTTGCTGACTGTCGAAAGATAAATTAATAGGTTCGTCGACTTCTGGCAAGTTATATACTACATGGTTCCAGTTCACTTCATAAGCACGTTTAAAGCGAACATTGGAATTTTCAGGAACTGAATGTATAATTCGTCTTGCACTTCCTTCACCAAAAACACCATTCTGTATACATTATGCATGTATTAATAATAACAGATATTTTGTATGTACATTATTAAAACAAGCGCAATATTTCATAGCAACTTTCATCATTAAAGAGTTGATGTTAAATTGTTAATACATTTTAAGGTAAAAATAAATCACTCATTATATATTACCATTCTATTTTCGGTAAATTTGAATATTTTATCAAAGTATAACGAATTTTTTTAATGTCGTTAGATCCCTTTGATCGGCGATAATGAGAACCTCTATATTTCTTGAGCTACGGCAAGGTTTTGAGAGCCAACATGATCGAATCTGCGTTTTCAAGGTTATATTATGTTCAAAATACATGTAGTTATACTATGAATTTGGAAATTTGTATATAAAATTTATTCACCAAAGTTATATCCTGCATTCTTATATAGTATTTTTAAGCCATATTTCATAATACAATTTTAAAAATCGATTATATTTAAGTCAAACATTTTGGCTCAATAATTTTTATATACAAGTTTCCACATTCATATCATAACTACATGTATTATGAACATAATAAAACCTTGAAAAGGCCGATTCAGTCATGTTGGCTCTCAAAACCTTGCGGTAGTCCAAGAAATATAGAGCTTTTCATTATGGCCGGTCAAAGGTGTTTAACGACAATAAAAAAAATAAAAATTGTCTTTTATATTTTGATAAAATATTCAAATTTACCGAAAAATAAACTGGTCAGGTAATATATGATGAGTGACTTATTTTTACCTTATAATGTATTAATAATTAATTTAAATTTAAAGGTGTATCTAAACATTTTAAAATTTATTTATATATAAATATGTATTTAAGTGATGATATGCTTTTAAAATATAATCGTACTTACATATAACATAGAGTTTTTCTCTTGATCGTAACGTACTAAAATGACAGCTTTATTTTTATTATCAACATAAAAATCACCATCCACAAAATCTTTTCTCTAAAACAATAAATACTATTTGAAAAATATTTTTTAATCACATTTTTGAAGTAGATCTTTTGACAATATTGACTCTTACGTTTTTAATGAGTTCGTATGTATAATTTGGTTTATGTCCTGGATTATATTTTGCAAGCCAAACTGGAGCATTAGGCGAAAATACTTTTCGTTTAGAAAGAACTAGATTTAATTTGGCTTTTTCTCCATTGATATCGAATTCTACAGGTCTTAAATTACGTCTAAATCTGGTTTCTTTTGATGTTTTAACGTGAGCGACTATAATGAATAATATCATTGTGAAATTAGTGTATTTTGCGATATTTTACTTGTTTAATGTTCAAAATATTACATGCCTGCTCCATTTTCTTCGAAAAATAATTTAGAAAGTTCAGAGTTAGGTGCTATCTAAATTAATGTTGAAAAATTATTATTGTATTAAAATATAAAAAAAATATATAACTATGTTTATATGAATTTCCATAGAAATGTTTATTTATCGAATTTTTGTTATAATCATATCAATATGGCTTATATCATGAAAAATAGAATCTATAATAGATTTGTAGAAAATGTAAAATATGCACACCCTACAATTTACACTTTCCTTATATGTGGAATACACCCATTGATGCTTTTTTCACTTTGCTTTACGATACTTACTAGGGAATTTCCCCTGGTGATTAATCAATATACCTACTTAATACATGTTTCAGCATTATTGTTGATGGCATAACTAAGAAAATCGAAAAATTTTAAAGTCAATCTCGATGTTAAGAAAAATGATAACATGATAAAGTTTGGAATATTTATCAAAAAAGGCCATTGACGCCGATAATTTGTACTCTGTCTTTACCTCAATAGTTCTGCCAGAAAACATTTAAAAGCTTTGATAAAAATATTCACCCAATGTGGATGCTTGCCTTTTTTGTGGATATTTTTTTTTCGAATCCGACTCAGTTTTTGCTAAAAATGCTATAGAATTTCCACTATAGTAGCTCAAAAATATATAAATTTTGAGAACATTTATTTAACCCTCGATCCTTTTGATGAAGTTGTGGGCTGTTGAACTTTGAGGCACTACATTAGACTGGCTATGCAATTATCGGGAAAATGAGGGTAGCATTCGGTATAACATATTTTCATTACAATTTAGTAACTTTCTTTTGGAGAACTATTGAGGCAAGGAAAGAGTAAATACTGAAATTGTCTATCAATGGAGTTTTTCACTTAATTTTAAAAACATTGCCATGTTGCCATTTTTTTAACGTCGGGATTGGGGCTAAAATTTCCGAATTTTCTATTATTATACCATCTATAATAATACTAAACAGGTTAAAAGTTCATATCGATTTATCGCTAAGGAATCTTCCCTTGTTAATAGATAAGTAATGCTACAAAGAAAGTAAGGCATAATATTATTGGGATTTAAAGTATCATGGCCGAAGCAAAGCAGTTTTGTTGATTTCTTCTTTCCTAAATAAACATACATAACGGATGAATTTTAAAACTAATTATAACTATCAATTGTACTAAAAGAAGTGATTGGGAAAGTTTTAAATGTAATAGCGAAGGAATAAAAACGTGACAAAGTTATTAACTCTATTTGAACTGTCTCTAGTATTTTTAAATCTAACATATTTTCTAATCATTTATTTAACTGTTTAAAAGTTGTTATAAAATTATTTTCTTTACAGATTCTGAAACTGTAAAACATGTCGAATATTTTTACATAATTAGTTTTTAATTCAACCGTTTTATATGCTTATTAACGAAGAAGAAAGTGTCGTTACTGCTTTGTTTCGGCCATGATACTTTAAATTCCAATAGGGGCCGTTCACAGTGACGTAAAGCTTTGATGGAGAGGCGGTCAGGCGGTCCTCATTATATCATACGGTGTATAGGAACACTATTATAAAGACATAGGAAAATCAGTGGAAATAAGTTGGAAAAACAACGATACCTTATTTATGAATGGCCCTAAACAAAAAATACTTTTTTAAAACTTCGTGTGCGAAGCTCGGTTTTTCATGCGTGGATAGCGTGCGCGAAGCGCCCGATTCACACATTTTCATCGGAGCATGCGCGAAGCATTTTGTTTCGCGCACGCTGTATAAAAACAAACATTTTGTCGCGAGAATTGTACTTCAAAAAATAGTATGTGCAACGCGTGCGCTCAGGTAATTTTCGAACTCGTGTGATTGTCGCCCGAGCGCAGCGAACTTCCCACTCGTTCGAAAATCACCCGCTTCGCTTACTAGTTGCGGAATATACTATTTCGTAATAGTAGGCATAGAATACGTTGTTTTGTTTATTTAAAGTAGTACTTTTTCGCCTTTCGGGCGTAAAGTTGAAAATTGTCCAAAAAGTGTAAAATCGTATGTTATATAACAAACAGTAACCCAAGCGCTCTCTCGTGGTTCAAAGTCGAAGCGCTCAACCCACCCCACTTAGTTAAATACTATGATAAAAAATAAAAAATAAAATAAAAACATTTTCAATTCGACTCAATCAATAAAAAAATTTTCAATTCAACTCAATCAATACAAAATTCTTCGATTTAATTCAATCAATACAAAATTGTTCAAATCAATTCAATCAATTAAAATAAATTAAAGAACAAAATAATATTTGTATTATAAAAAAACTTTTAATTAAAAAAATTGTTAGTACAAAAATATATTTTTATTAAATGTTAGGAATGGTTCTATATTCTTTAATGGGTCAAGTCTGAGTTAAATTCTGTAAAAAATCATTGTCCATTTTATAGACGGCAAAAATATTTTGACACAGTCTAAGTTGATGCAAGTTTTTATATCTCATATATGTATATTATACGTGATTTTACCACGAATTAGACCTCTCTAAGTGGTCTTTATAGTCATTTGAAAATTTGCTAATCTACATTATTGAATTTAATCCTTTTTAACCACTTACCACGTGTTTTTGAATCAGGTAGTGCATTTCTCATGGTCATAGAGGCTTTAAAGAATTCTTCAGAAGTGTACTCATGGACTTAATAAGCTACATTTAAAAAAAAAAGATTATTTTCAATTGTTAATCACACATGTATCAATAATTAGTAGCATTCTTATAGTATTTTCATAGTATTATTATTGATATATGTGTCTCTAATAATTGGAAATAATCTTTTTTTAAAAATGTAGCTCCTTAAGTCCATGCGTACACTTTTGAGGTAAATGGTTAAAAAGGCTTAAATTCACTAATGTAGATTAGCGAATTTTCAAGAGACTATAAAGACCACTTAGAAGGGTCTAATTTGTGGCAAAATCACAAATAATATACATATTTAAGATGTAAAAACTTGCATCAACTTAGATTGTGTAAAAATATTTTTGCCGTCTATAAAATGGACAATGAATGATTTTTACAGAATTTAACTCAGGATTGGCCCCTTAAGTGAGCCAGCCTGAGTTGAACTCGAAAAAAGACATTTTCTTTCTTGAACCGATAAAAAATTTTCTTTTAAAACCAACCATTCTGAATTTTCTTTTTACTGCAAATACGGTATAACGGGGTCATGCCGAATATTTAAGGAAAACTTGTTGTAAATAAAAATATATTAGTTTTTTCTTCTTTTTTACGTTTAAGTATAAATTTAAATCTTTATCTTTTGAATTTTAATAGTTTTGACCGACAGAAAAACACAAACCTCGTAAGTATGTATCGAAATTAAAAAAATTGTTTTTTCAACGGTAATCGTACAAGGCGAGTCACTTCCAATCATTTAGACAAAACGCAAAAAAATTCAAATATCCCTTAAATTTATATTTTTCATGCTCGTAATGTTAAATTTTAATGTGTAAGACACTATTTTGCACTAGGAAAGTTGAAACAGAGTTTTTATAAACGTTTCATTACCTCATGGAAATATACGGTAATCATAACGTCTTTTAGTGCATTTTCACCGTTCAATAAACTTAATATTTCTTAAAATTAAGTGATCGCTTTGACCCACCTGATCGGTTTCATCCCGTTCTCCCCTATTAATAATATCTGTAATTTTATCATTATAAAACCTCAAAATCTTGCTCCCACGTGACACAAGATATTACCATTATCAATACTATATTTATTGAGAAAACTTTGCGGCGTGCACGTTACTAGGTGACGCGATCAATAATTTTCTTTTTCGCGGTGGTAATTTAATTCCTTTTAGCATGTACTAAAATTTTTACTGTTTACTTTAGCGTTAACAAATTTTATATCATTATTTTTCGAAGTACAAATCAAGTTTTATAAAATATATCTTTGTGATTTGAAAATATTGGTTTGTTCTCTGAAAAATAATGATAAAAAACTTATTAGCGAAAAATTAAATCATAAAAGTTTTAGTACATCTTATAAAGATACAAATTAGCGTCGGAAAAATAAATTTGTTGATCGTATCACCCAGAAACGTGCACGCCGCAGTTTTTCCAATAAATATTGTATAACAATAGTAATTAATACCTTGTGTCACGTAGGAGCAAGATTATGAGATTTTGCAACAGTAAAATTACAGATATTATCAAATATTTATAGTAAAAGAAAATCAGAATAGTTGCTTTTAAAGGAAAATTTTTTATTTGCTTATGAAAAGAAAATTCTTTCTTCCAGTTTAACTCAGGCAGCCCCCTTAAATATTAATTCACACACTTTTTAAATTAAAATACTTTTTAATATTCAATTTTTTTTTGTTCTTTAATTTTTTTTTTGGGGGGGGGGGCTTTGCTTCCAACCCTGACTGCATTTTTCTTTTCATCCTCCTGCATTCCTATATAGGGTCACTTGGTTGCGTACCTTACGCCTACTATTACGAAAATCAGGGTTTGTATCTCGGACATAGAACTTGACACCGTCGTGGCCGGCTTATTTACCTCGAGTAAAGTTCTACTTTGCGCTAATGGTACAAAAGTACTATTTTGTATTCATATTGACATTTTTATTTTAAAGCATTTATAAATTTTTAAATACTCTTTTTTTTATTTAGTTAGATACAATAATAATTTACTTAATTCTTAAACTTATAATCATTTACGTATACAGATACATATTATAATTTCAACGTATAATTAAAGAACAAATAAATTATATATTTTATAGCACACTAACCTCAAAATGCCAACTTTATTGTCGATTTTGAGGTTGTTGTGCTATAAAATATCGTATGAGACTGTTGTGGGAGGTGTTTTTCTACCTTGCTCGATTTTCTCACTCGCTTCGCTCGTGCGAAAACCCTCGAGCAAGGTAGAAAACCATCTCCCACAACAGTGTCATAATATACTATTACATTTAACATACAGTTTAAGATTAGAAGATATATATAAAAAATATGATCTTTAAATTAATTACCTCATTTGTGCTAAGTTGAGCAATACTGATAGAAAAACAGCATAACAGTAGAAGAGCAATTTCATAAGTCATTATCTAGAAGGCAGTTAAACTTTTTTCAATGAAGTGTAAAAGTAAAGAGAGAAACTGAGTAAAAGTAGGTTTTTGCCTATTTTTGTGGAACCGAACTATTGTATAAAAAGTGTTTTCAAACTTTCCTTTTTCTTGCGCATATTCATACTTGCATTAAAAAAATATTAGACCGAAAAAGAGTCATTCATTAATAAATGAATTGGTTGAAATTCACTACCGTACTCAATTGAATACACTTTCGTTCACAGAAATAATCATGCGAGAAGTAATTATAAATCTTTTGTAGATAGTCGGTCATACGTCTATCAGTGACACTTGCACAAATATACAATATTAAAGAATAAAGGAAGTTTTTATTGTTTCTGCGCTGATTACGTCTTAATCTTTTTTAAAAAGGGATATTTACTTGCATTAATTATATATTTTTAGAGTAGGAAATTAAATATTTCACCATTTTAATCAATAATTAAATAAAATCTAATTTTGAATTTTGCAATTTAATTGCATATAATTTAGCACATTTTTAAAATCATTTAAAAAATAAAGTAATTAAAATCTTTATAGATAATTCTTTAATATTAATTAATCATTCGTTCATAACTTTAGAAAATTATCAAAATTATAGAAACTTTTTCAATTAAGGTAACATAAAGAATACTTACAAATATTGTCATACTTACTTATAATTATTTTACCTATGTATTTATTACAATTTTTCGTAACAATAAACTTCATAAATTGGGCGTAAATTAGGTAACACTGTTAAAAATTCAATTCTTAAATTCAAGCCCATTAAATTCATTTTCACAATAAATTGTACTAATGTCGCAGGTCGACGTAACAATAAAAACACAAACACACAAATAAACAATATAAATTTTACACTTGATAGCTTTGACCTTCTATCACAGTCGCTTGTTCGTCTACTGATAAAGCACCGAGAAAACTACGGCCCTGAATGACGTGTGAATTTGCGCGTGCGTACTGCGCGAGAAGACGAGCGGATATATCCCGCGCAAGCGGAAGTCGGCGCGAGGGACATGCGAAAAGTGCCCGAGAACCGTTCGATAAAGTTGCTCGATAAAACGAGTACGAGATCAGTGTGAAAAGAGTAAAAAAGAGCTCTAAGGATGTGAAGTTCGCGGTGTTCTACATTATTTTAAATGCTCTTCTTTAACATTGAATGTGAGATTTGAGGTTATGTTTTATTTTCTCTAAAGTTTTATTGCAAATAAAAAAGTACATAGATAATAGATAAATTCAGTATACAATACGAATATAACATAGTTATTAACATATTAAACGTTTTTATTTATATAACACTTCTTTTGTTGGGCTTGAAAAAATAATGTACATATCATTTTTTAAAGAAAAAAAAATCTGCTATTTGGTGGA
Organism: Gastracanthus pulcherrimus; assembly: GCA_949152435.1. Classification (NCBI taxonomy): domain Eukaryota; kingdom Metazoa; phylum Arthropoda; class Insecta; order Hymenoptera; family Pteromalidae; genus Gastracanthus; species Gastracanthus pulcherrimus. The sequence continues at coordinate 87,020,867 of OX424572.1, forward strand.
TTTTTCGATTTTTTCTTGCAATGTTTTTATTTCTATTTGCTGTAATGACTATATGATTAGTGAAAACTTACGTTAACAACACGGCCTCCCTAATAACACAAAACTATTTTAAAGCCTTTTAATTATACACACACACATATATATATATATATATATATATATATATATATATATATATATATATATATATATATATATATATATATATATATATATATATATATATATATATATATATATATATAGTTACGTGTGTAGAATAATATGTATGATTAATATATATTATAAATATATATATATATAGAATCGATATATCGCAAAATTTAAAAATAGATTTTTTCGTAATTTTTGACAATTCTCGAGTGGGTCACATCCTTAAGAAAAACAAAAAAATGAGCTCTTAAACATTATGTTTCACCGATTACATGCAGAGTAATTCTGATCCACGTCCATACACACACACACACACACACACACACACTCACACATGCACACATACACGCACGCACGCACGCACGCACGCACGCACGCACGCACGCACGCACACACACATCCATACAGACGTTTTCTAAAAATAGCGTATTTTGATTCTTAATGTCTCAAAACATGTTTCTAACATGTTTTTAGCACAACTTCTTTTTACAATTTCAAAGCTATGAGGAAGCAAAATATATTGAAATATCTTTACACTTATTATTTTGTATCTATATTGGTAATAAAATTCAATAATCACGTTTGTGTAAATACATAACGTTGTTAACATCTGTCCAATTACAAGCACTCAATTAAGTTCCTCCTATAAGTAATTTTCAACTTATCAAATCGTTTTCATTTAAGTCATATCTTTACAGGCGGAATCACTTATGTAAATTTACAATACTAACGTCATAATTTCACATAAAAAAAGAAGAAGAAATGTATATGCTATATAATGACATAAATTTATTTTATTTAATGCAAGTCGAGGTTCTGTGACAACTTATAGAAACTCATTTTAACATATTATGTTATAATACTTCATTAAATGAAAAATAAATTTTGCCAAATATTTTAGTATCTTTAAAAATGACGTATTAAAAGGTTAACTCTATAATATTTCATCAACTCCTAAAGAATGCTCTTAAGGAGTACGTGTAAATAGATTCGACAATGACCATGCGATATTCATCCACAACAAAACGAAAAAATGCACACACCTTAGCTCGTAATTCGGCAGGTGCTCGAGACATCCCATTATAGTTTCGAGACCCACATATTATTAGGAGACAAAGGCGAAGTCGCGTCACTGATGCAACAAAGGATATAATACTGTTGACCTACGCATGCAGGACTCATTAACAAAGTCGCGTCATGAATTCGGTGCGGGGAATCCCTGTGGATCTTAATATAACTATTAGCCCATTGATTTGCTAATAGATAGATGCCAATTCGTACTGTACACATTGCTTATGGCAAGTCATACTTCTAATGTACTCTACGCTTTGCAAACGGTTTACGATGACTATTTGGACGAGTATATCTGCAACTCGTGCATTAGGACAAATGGATTTATAGTGGGAGTTTAATGGAATCGATAAAAAACGTATTTTACCGCTTACAGCAATACTAAATGTATACAGAGAAGATAGAAAATTATCGCACATTGTCATAATTATAAAGTGTATTTTCTATTAGGAGTTTTGCTACTAATTGTAAGAATGTTTTTATAAGCAAATAATAGTGCATGACCAAGTCAAATCACAAGATTTTAATGGTTTTTCTAATGTTAAATTAATTAATTATGGTACAAATATAGAATGTACGTTTTATGATTCAAAAATATACCATGTATTTACATTCTTAACGTGTTAAATAAAACACAATAACAAATTATAGTGAATAATTTTATCATTTGAGAATAATAAAATGTATGTGCCGTCAGTGCTTCTCAGAAATTCATATTCTATTATTGACTGATTAATGTAAGAATGCAATCAACTGGAAGAATTTTTCTACATAATGTTTCAAAGAAAAGCGTATAATTTAAACACTTTTTTATACAGCGGATTATAAATTACTCACGTGTAGAAATTAATCATAATAATTCTTAATGCAAGATCCAATAACAACTTTATTCGTTTAATCTATTGTTTATGTCACTTATTATTACATTGGCCAAACCATTATTAATGAAAACGTTTTTACCTTGATACAATATAAGTAAATGCGAATTGCCATATGCATTACTATAGTTCACATTATATATAAATATGAAATAATTTAATGTTTTTAGTACTTATCAATCTATGACATAAACTCAACGAGTACTGGATAATCTTTAAGAGCTTTGTTTTGGATGGACTTAGACTCATTTGAATATTTCAATTAATCTAAGATGCGAATGAATATATTACAACAACAGTGATTCAACAAGGTCTCGGAAAAAGAACCTAGAAAAATATTGTAAACACTGAAGTAATGAAAAGAAGATAGGTGCTTATGGGTTTCCATTTAGTATTAAGGACAAATGTATTAATCTATAGTAACTTAAACTGTTTTCAGGTTTCAAAAGTTTTACAAAATATCAATATTTGATGGTCTTCAAATTTTGCTACTTTATACCTTATTTTTATTAAAAATTTTAGTTTATAGAATTAACTAAAAGCTATAAAGCTTCTTGAAATTTTCATCTTTATTTAGCTTAGCAAAATAAATTGATACTAATATTATTTCATTGAACAAGATTATCTTTAAATTCAATGAATACCATAGCGATTTATGTATTAATGAAATTTAATTAAATCAACCTTATATTTTCAATTGAATTCAAATCACGTTTATTGCAAGAATATGCTTAGCCTAAGGCAACATGTTTCATTTTAGTAATACAATATTACGTAGTTGTTTACGTATTCATATATAAGTAAATGAAATAATAAGTTTCCTTGTATATAATTGCATTCTATTACACATGGTTCAAATTTGATCTCACTCAATAATACATAATAATAATAATAATAGTAATATAATAGTAATAGTAATAGTAATAGTGATAGTGATAGTGATAGTGATAGTGATAGTGATAGTGATATTGATAGTGATAGTGATAGTGATAGTGATAACGATAGCAATAGCAATAGCAATAGCCATAGCCATAGCAATAGCCATAGCAATAGCAATAGCAATAGCAATAGTAATAGTAATAATAATAGTAAATATGATAAGTAAATCTTGTTTTTATATATCGAAACTATATTTACGTACTAATAGAGATTCTTCTGTGTTTAAATATCAACTGCTTGTTTTTTCATAAAGAGTCTTAATAGAACCTCCGTTGTAAATAAAATCATACAAACTCATGACATTCCAAAAAAGTAACCATCAACGGACTTTCCGTGTGCGCCAAGCTATAATGTGACAGAATCCTCTGTGAAAATCAAATCAATAAAGCATCCTCATAATGCTTCGAAAGTGTAATGCGTACGAAATCGAACCGGCCGCGAGGACGGAGAGGAAATCCGCACGTAGACGCGGCGAGAACTGACGTCATGTCGGGCCCCGAGGCTCGTCCCCGTGCATATGATTATATACGTGCCCAAAAGCGACGTCGGAATATATAGAAAACTGTAACTTGATGCTCAACATCGGCATCATTTCCACACTTAATGTATAAAACATGTAACAGTCGCTACCCTGCTGAAAATAGGTTTTTAAAATTCATTAAAATACATAGAGCTGATATTCAATAAATTTTAAAGACCGTTCTCGATCATACTTCTACCTATTAAAGATAATTAAAAAACATAGAGGTTATTAGAAACCATTTAAAACAATTAAAAGTCATATGATATAGTTCAAAATTTTCAATAAACTTTAGTTTGTTTCTAATCATGAAATTCAATAATATTTAATTAAATTTAATGATCTTTAATTAAATTCATAACAAATGTAAAACAAATGAAAATCAATAGTCAAAAGTATGATCAAGAACGGTCTTTAAAATGCATAAGCAATTGTTTTTAATTATTTTCTATTAAATTTGTATAACTTTGAATGTCATTAAAATTTTATTCTTTATAGCTTTCAATAAACTTTAGTTGGATTTTAATAATTAAATTCAATGACAATTAATAACATTGTTGCTGATTAAAATTTATTTAGTCGAAAATAATTTAAAGACATAGGAATTCATTGGACGTTATTCAGAAAAAAACAATTAAAATTCATTCATTTAATTGTTTTTTAAACTGTAAGTACGTGTATAAAACTTCATTAAAGTTCATAGAAGTATACCAAAACTTCTCATTAAAAATAATTAATATTAATTAATTACAAAACATCATAAAAGTTGATTCAATGTTATTGAAGTTCATTTATCGTTAATCAAATTTTTGACGATTCAACTTTATTTAGTTTAAATGATTTAAATACATAGAAATTCATTGGATATTATTCAGAAAAAAACAATTAAAATTCATTCATTTAATTGATTTTAATAAATTTATGCAAGTGCATTAAAGTTTATTAAAATTTATAAATGTCTATACTGAAATTAAACATTCAAAATTTTTAATGTCAATTAATTATAAAAATTCATTAAAGTTTATTCAATATTATTAAAGTTAATTCATGGCTTTATAATTGAAATGTCGATGTTCATTGGAGTTATAGAAGTTAATTAAAAATGATTTTACTTTAAAAAATTCTAATGATTTTTAAAAACCTATTTTCAGCAGGGTATGCTTGAGTTAAGAGGAAGGAAAATACAATACTTTTGAAGATCCTTTAAATTCTTATAGACTTGTTGTATATTGAGAGCAGTTGTGTAACAAAAATTATTATTTCTGTTTTCACGTTGGGAGGGGCTTGGGCGGGGGCAACTCGATTATCTATAAAAATAACAATATTTGGTTTAAAAATTGTCACATTGAAAGTAATAATTGTTAAACGAATATTAAATTCAATGGACAAACAGAACTAATACATTTTGCCATGCAATTTTTCTTATTGTAATTATTAGGAAATGCGGTTAAAAAATCGCATTTCGCTTTTAATTAAGGTAGTTGTCATTTTTAATTGACCATTAAAAAAGGGTTATATAAAAAGCTTGCAAAGATTATATAATTTAATTAAAGTATATTAAAGAAGGGTGCTTAACGAAATAGAACAAAATTATTTTGAATAAAATCGTGACATTGTCAATTTAAAAAAAGTTCTACTTCTACAATAAAATTTTATTTATTTTTAATCAATTTTAATATGTTGGGGCTTATTTTCTTCTTGAAAAGTTTGTCTACAAATTCACCGTTAAAATATTATGCATTAATTTAACTTTCAAGGGAAAATACTAATTGTTTATAAGTTTTTATATAAAGAACGTTTTTATATATAAACAAATAGTCTTTTCTCGTTGAGTATAAAAAATATATAATTTTTAAATTTTGAATTTCTAGATAAATGTGTAAGTAGAATTTTTCTATTTAGTTGAAATAATTTTTTTCCATTTCGTTAAGCACCCTTCTTTAATTTACTTTATTAGTTAAATTATAGAATCTTTACATGCTTTTTATATAATTTTTTTTCTAATGGTTAATTAAGAACGGCATAACCACCTTAAAATAAGTGATACAGTAATTTAGAAATCAGATCCTTCATATATATTAGTAAATATTTCTAAGACGCTTAGAATTTATACAATTTTATGAATAAAAGTCGTCGTATTTTTTTAATATACAGATAAAAATAAGTTTAGTCACCGATTTTCGGAAAATTTTAGAAACGTGATATTAACTACATTTTTAAACAAAAAATGTTGAGAACTATTGATTCGAAAAAGTAGTCTGAAACATTAATTTAAGTGTTCAAGTTAACATATGGCAACAAAAAAGTTTTGAAGATGATGGTCTTAATATTTACATAGATTATAAATGATAAAATAAAAATAAAATAAAAGTGTTTAAAATAAAGATGGTTTTAAAATAAATATGTTCTTCCCAACGTTATAAAAGTTTTGCGTCACGGTTTTTATTGATATTAACAAAAGTGATTGCATCTTTATCTTAAATTTATCCGAATATTATACTACATGCTATAAAGTTACAGTGTGTACTTATATATAGATATATTAAAATCATTTGAAATTTTAATTATTATTGTTCTAATAGTATTGAAAAAAGAAAAATTTGCTGGAAATACTGTCATCGTAATGTGAATAATACAAGATATATATCATACAGTTGTAAGTCATTTGTTCAAAGTCGTTAACCCAATTAAAAAAAGTAATAAGATTACAACTTCTCATACAATAAAATAGATTTGGTCCTCAGATTTGCACTTTTTTATACATTCTTTTTTAATCAAATATGTATCATACGATATTCAGAATTGGATAATTAATCTATAAAATATTAAATTATTCTTTATTCTACACTAATTATACATGCGTAGATATACAGAAAACAAACATTTTTCGAAAATTATCCGTATTAGACATTTTCCCATGTGACGTGATTCTGAGTGGATGTTTTGACAGTTATGCACCCATAGTTCTGAATTAGGGACGTTGGGAGGTAAAACGAACTTTTTCAAATTTAATTGAGATATCATGTGTGAAAATGTCTTTACAGCATGTTTTAAAATTTTCTTGAGGTATAAACCTGATCTTATTAACTCTTAAAGAGCGTTAATATACGATATCTTTTAAAATAATAAATTTAAAAAAAGAGAAACTATTTTTGAAAGCGAAATTATTGACAGTAACTCCGAACGGAAAAGGGCGCATAGCGCCATTTCGATTGGTAAGTACTGCCCGATTAACCAATTTTGAACATTGTTTAAAATTGAATTTTTATAATTGATATATAAGAAGAATACTATTGCGCAACTTTTTGTACTAAAATTAAATTTGTATTTATTTTAGTTTTGTAGTAATAGATAAAAAGAATGGAATCTTTAAGATAAAAAGAAATTTCACATTTTTCACTTCAACTCGACATAATTTTATCAAATATTTACATAATAATCTTTAGTGTGTCCTATGAGATATGATACGTGAAAAAAGTACAAAAAGATATTTTGGAAGGAAATGGCGAATTTTTAAATACATTTTGTCAAAATCGTGAATTGATTTTTTCAATCGCAAAAGTTGTGTTACTAATATTCAAATTATTAACTATTAGCTATACTTAAACCTTAAACCTTTATTATGAGCCATGGAAGTTTTTCGGAAAGTTAGAAATTCCAAGTGATTGTCATTAAAAAGTACTTGCAATTTTTCTGTCTGCGTGACTCCATGCGAAGAGCTACTTGGTTGTGATCATTAACATGATCCCGCCGCGCGCGGAGGATCATACTGACACATTCATTGCCAGTACTTTTAACGATAATTAGTTGGAATTTAAAACTTTTCAAAAAACTTCTACCACTTATAATAAAGATTTTAGAGCAAATAAAAGTTAATAATTCGAATATTAGTAACACAACTTTTGCGATCGAAAGAACTTTTTTCACGTGTTATATCATATAGAACACACTAAAGATTATTATGTAAAAGTTTCATTGATAAAAATTCATAATTGAAAAAGCTTTGACGAGTTGCAGTGAAAAATGTGAAGTATTTTTCTATCTTAAAATTTACGTTTTTTATCTACATATTACTACAAAACTAAAATAGCTAAAAATTAGTTTTAGATTAAAAAATTGTGCAATCGTACTCTTCTTATAAATAAATTATAAAAATTTAATTTCAAGCGATGTTCAAAATTGGTTATTCGAACAATACGTAACCGTCGAAATCGTTTTCCGTTCGGAGGCCTCAGTTGATTGACAATACCATTAATATACATCCATCACTATCGCGATCGTTTTCCCTTGATTTCGTTTTACAAAATCAGTGAATTCATGAATTCATCACGCAGGCACACAAAGATCTAAGAATCAAACGCCCGTAGAAACCTAGAAACCGGGCATCCGGATATATAAGTAGATGAGCCGAACTTATCCATTAGCTATAGAATCCGGGCGAACAGCGCGCGCACGTGAACTGCCGTGAACCGGCGCTAATGGTCCTTTTTTCACGAAGCCGCCGCGACCGATTCCTCCTTCCTTTTTTCACGCTCCGCGTGCCGCGAAGACACTCGCGAGGGGATTCCCGGAACCAGTCCATTTATTACTCACACACGCGCCGATGTTTTTTTTCAGCTTCTGTGCGGTCGGAGTTTGGATGCTGAGGTGGAGGACGACTCGGCGCAAGGTGTACCTGGAAGTCGATGAAAATAATTAGCGAATGACGGGGAAAGCCTGTTCTTTTGATTTTTGTTCGTTTGTTAAGGATGGAGCGAATATACGTGTAGGTATGGTGGATGGATTCAGTGTGTATAGAGAAGTAATAATTGAAATTTAAATATTTTATTATAAGACGTGGATGCAGGAAAAACTGCTTTGAATGACAAGATTGACAAGCTACTTTTTAAAGTAATCTAAAATAAAAGCTTTAGTTTTAATAGTAATATCTTGCATTCGAACTCGAAAAATAAGCGATCTTTATCCTTTTTCTTAAAGAATAATACATATACAACCAGTATTTATGTATTTAATATTTTTATTTTCTTGAACTGTGGCTATTTGCATATGGCACTCAGCACATTGATGTAAAAAGGGACGGTAGTCAAGATAATAGCTGGACAGAGGATTAAGTTTGAAATAAAAAAATTATTTTTTTTTTCAATACTCTATAAATACTTGTATAGAACCTGTATAAATACTGCCGCATCATGAAGCCATAAATTTACATGAAAATCAAAGTGGCGATATTGAGTACCTACATGTTTTTATCGAAAAAAGCAATTACTGCTCTTACATTTTATTAGTAAAAACGTGTACCAAATATCATTATTTTGTTTGTTATAGGAAAATTAAAAACATTTTTTCGTGTATACATAAATAGTTTATAAGTAAAGCACAAACATTTTTTTCCGGAGATTGTATACCTTTATTTTTAAATATTACTACCCCTTGCCTCACATTTATAGTAGTTTTTTACTGAATAATAAAAGTAATTGAAATAGTTTTTAGAGAAAATGGTAAATTAATTTAATAATGTTAATATTCTTTAGGATTATATATACATAATTATTTATGTATTTAAACTTAATAATGTATTTATAATTAAGAACAGCCTGACAATAAATTAATTTTAAGTTTTTTAGATATGTACATGAACTAACAGGGAGAGTATCAGGAATTTGGGTTACGGATCTTGCTGAATCATTGGGATATATTTTCTTGTACTTCAAAATATAGACTTTGCATGGTAATATCCTCTAACAGCTTACCATTTATGAGATATAGCTGTAAACATTATTATTTCCCAAATACACAATGTTGACAAAATCATCCATATAGATATACTTGCAATGTTGACGTTTTCACCCGCATCTCATAATTGGTAAGGTATTAGACTTTTTTACCATGCAAAGTTTTCATTTTGAGATGTAAGAAAACATATCCTAAAGCTTCAGCTATCCGTGATCCAATCCCCTGATACTCTCCTTGTAAGTAAAGAAGATAAGAATTTTAAATGAGATTGTAGATCTGGATCGGATAACTTGGAGAGCGTTCGATCACGAGTAAAAGTATTGTCCAAGCAATGGATGTGAGGTGTAAGCCAAACCAATTCTTTAGTGTAAAAATGTTGGTATAGATGAGCTTTATCTATGAGAACGTATTTTTTATTTTTCATACTACAATATATTAGCAAATTACTGCAAAAATGTTTATATTATTAGTACTATATACCACACTGGAGCCGCCTTAATTGGACATTTAATGTTATCTTTATTTCCTATTCGAAAATGATCTTATACAGTGGTCCAACTAATAAAAAATATGTATCCATAATTATCAGTAAGAAAACTAGACAAAATTAGATAATTCTCTGTCATTGTTATTTTAATTGGCTTCAAAAATATCCACATTCGATTATATAGTTAATATTTATTTTCTTAAATTTAAATACGAACTATTTCACCTTCTTAGAATACAATAGAGAAACTATATTTAGGCAATAGGTTTACGTGCGGTGTTTCACATACAAGGAAATTAATTCCCACGTGTTTATATCTTTGTAGCAAAAGCCTATGTATTCATTTACATTGTATATATATATACTCTTCAGTAACACTATTATTAAGTACAAAGTTGCCAAACGTGAGCAATATCCGATTTTAAATTAAATTACTCGCATACAAAAATACTCGACACAATAATGACGAATCTGAGTAATCTCATGAAAACAATAGTTTTCTTTGTACAAAGAACAAAGTTTGTTAGCTTGCATAATATTAGATTCAACTGACAATGCAAAAACTAACGGTTCAAAATATTAACAATTAGTCATTCTATGTACTGTTATACTGGCACGATTCATACACTGCTATATATATTTAATTGAAAACTAGAAACACGCCAATATAAAAGCAATCTTTGCAGCAAAACGCACACAAACACCTGTTTCTTTGTTCACCCAAAACCGAACGCTCCCAAACAATAGACGCTCAAAACAATCACATCTCTCTTCAGAAGCGCATAAATTAGCCGATCAGTTGTTGCTCTGTACTCGTCGAAAACAGTATTCTCCACTTGCGTAGATCCTCATTTCCTTCTTTTCCTCTTCTGGTTCGCTCATTAATTAGCATAAGTGACTCTAAAACGCGGAAACACTGCAAGGGAATTCCACGGTCATCCCGCAGCTAATAAGCAAGCCGAGCAAACGAAGAACGAAGAAGGGAGAGAGGAAACTAAACCCACTCGACCAACGCTCAGAGTCGACGCCGTGCCGATCCTATAGGGGCCCAAACTAAACGGGCCTCCGCCGAACCTACATTATACCTGATGCGCGAAACTCAGTGCCGGGTATAAAAGGAGTGGGTAGTCACTTCATTGGCATCAGTTCTTCGCTCTCACAGCTACGAGGACGTCGAAGAGTACACAACTCGTACGTTCGGTTATTTAGTGAATATAGATTTTGAGTACGGAAATGGCCAAATACACGGTCGCCCTTTTGCTCGTCCTCGTAGGCGCAGCCCTCGCTTTGCCGGTTGATGAAGGTAAACTGTTGTGTTTATTTTTTGAAAGAGTGGTGGGTTGGTTTTTTCTTACATTCGACTTTGAGAAGGTCACGGTAAATGTCATGTGCACAAATTTATTTTTTACATCTGGGGGTTCCTGGAAAAACGACTTAAGTCCATTTTTTGACAATTAAGTTTCGAACCATTTTTGTATCGTTACGTATAGTATATTTTTAGACAAAAATGTGTTTTTTTTTAACTTTAGTTTAAATGGAAATTAAAGACTTTAAACCTTAATATCTCAAACACGTGAAAAGCGGACTTAAGTCTTTCTTTTGAGAACCTACAGATATTAATTTTGCATTCGTCGTGCGTTTATTAGATACATATAACATCAGTATTCGAACTTCCATCAATCATTAAAAAAAGTTGAACTGTATCATCAATAACAATACTTAAAATATTTGCAGTATATTTGTCACTTTTATTCGATTAATATGCTTATAAGTCAATGGATTGAAATCAATTATCAGCTCATTTATGTTTATGAAGTCTTATTAACATAATAATTATTAAAATAAACATTTCCTTCGATGTTATTTTACAATAGTGGAATTTTTAAATTTCCGACTTCACTGTAGTGTATAAGAAATGTTTTCTATTTAAAACAGAGTTTTTTGCATTATGTGATTTACATTCCGACAGGTAACCGAGTCGAATCGATTAAGTTTTTATTCTATATATAAGTTTGATCGGATGATTCCTGTTTCTTGTAGAATCCCATTACTTTTTCTAAACAGTGTTTCCTTGAAATTAAATTATAGTTTATACTAAATGTATGACATATCATTATTTTGTCTCATAATTAACGGTAATAAATATTAGGATTGTTTTGTTTAAAATAAAGTATTGAATAAAGTATTTTTTTTTCATTTCTCAAATTCTTTTTCCTGAAAATAATTATATATTTTTATTTAAGTTTTGTATATAAAAGATATAAAATTTATTAAAACTTCAAAAGAAAATAAATTTTTTATCATAACGATTGCTAAAAGTTTTTACACGACCATATGAGAATCTTCATTTAGTACTTTAAATTAAAGTTAACTAACCTCAATTTATAGTAATTTTTATACGCCTATTTTATTTATAATATCATCATCTAATCAATGCTTTTTACAAAGATTATAACGTTTCATTTTTAACAACTTGTTATGGTTACATAAAACAAATTGTTTCTTTCATTTTGAAAATGAAACCGATAAATAGTTTTTGGAAAAGCATCAATATTCTCAATAACCAACCTAGGGCGCAGATGGATCGTAATTTGATGCAAATCCGCGTCCGGTTTTTCAGTTTGCTATAAGCTTTAATTATTGCGAATCAGATGGATGTATATTTGAAGCCATTATTCATTGTCTCGAACGTTATTCGAACTTTTGGAATACTCAAATGTAAAGACCGATTTACAACCGTAGTAAATGTCTTTAAATGTACTATTTCCCCACTACAGTTGACAATAATTCGAAATTTTAAAAATTTTTATAATTAAAAGATTTGTGAAAATTTTTGAATATTTTTAAAATTGGTCTATATAAGTACTTAAATATAAAATCTAAATTTCAATTGCACATAATTTATTCTTTATATTTTTATTAACGTGGTGGACGAATCAAAATGCCCGATTCTCCAACCGCCTTGCATGCATGAATTTTACTCTTATTGATTCGAATTAGCTTACAAAGGCCGAAATCACCCTTTTAAAAATGAAACTTCTCGATAATTCGAATTTTGTATTATGTACAGTTTAGATCATTAAAATTCTTTTCCGCCCCATCAGCTTCTAACTACCGCGAGTCTGCTGTATACAAACAACGTCCCACAAATCCCTAATAAATTAAAAACTCCCCACTACTAACAACAACAACAAAGCAAAACCAACTAAACTTAACCCTCCCCCTTCTCTTTTTCTCTCTCCAGGCTACATAAGCCGAGTGGCGCGCGCGGCGCATCACCATCACCACGGTGGCTACGGTGGCGGCGGCGGCTACGGCGGCTACGGTGGTCACCACGGTGGCGGCGGCGGTGGCTACTACCCCGGTAACTACGGCGGTGGCGGCGGCTTCGGCCAGAGCAACGCCCAGGCCTCGGCGTCCGCGTCGGCCGGCAGCACAGGTGGTGGTTTCGGCGGACCAGGCGGCTACGGCGGACCCGGCTTCGGAGGCGGTGGCTCCTTCTCCCAGGCCCAGGCCCAGGCTCAGTCGCAGTCTAGCTCAGGGTGAGTGTCGATGTCTTGCAATAGTTGTTGGATTATCGGGATGAAGAAAGTACTTGTCTGTTTGGTATGAAATGTACATTGGAAGAATTAGCTCAGTCAAGTAAATTTTATTGAAGTCGAATTGAGTGACATCTGCTTTGTAAATTGAGCAGAATTTATGTAATACTCAACCAGTTCAATCAAACTTATGTAGTGGGTCATTTAAGTTTACTCTAACCTGTTAGGTATGCAACTTAACCAGTTCAGCTCAACTTTTTTTAGAATTGCTTCTTTAGAGTTTAGTTATTTTTTTAATGTAATTTTGAACTCATTAGTATGTCAGCTGTTTGAGATAGTGAACTTACTTTTTTCCATTCGTAGTCCTTATGTAGGACGTTGTATAAACGATTGTAAAATACTTTTATTTTGAGGAATATTTTGTATGTATTAAAGTAGAGTAAAATTAAATCTTTTTGCTATTTGCAATTCTTATAAAAAGAAAAATAAATATATTTGTAATTCTTAAATTTCTATCCTTAAATATGAAGCATATATATTATCCAGAGTTCAAAAAACAGAAGTATGAAAATTTAAAAAAGAATTATGACGGTATTACGGTAACTATAAACATGAAACTAATTTTCAATTATTTTTGTTACAGAGGCTTCGGTAGAAAATAAAGGAGAGCAACAAACTGGACTGACTATGGCGAATGATATTCCAAAACACTTTAGAATGTCTTCTGTATTTGAAATTGATTTCTAAAGCTCGGAGATTATTCGCTGCTTTAAATGACGCTTACAACTAATTAGTTTTTAAATTATCAATAAAGTTATTAATTATAAGTAAAAATTAAAGATTATTTTGTTATTCTTTCTAACATATACACATATCCTTTATATTTTAATAATTCCGACATAAAAAATAAGATTTGTTGACTAAATGAATCGCATATATTTTTAAAAGTGCTTAAGTCAATTTTTAATTGTTTATTCAAGATTAACTAAGAATAAATTGCATGCGATAACACCTTGTATTATATAAAAATTATCTACGGTAAATATTTTTAAGACCTATTCAACTTCAAAATACAAATTTTTAATTTGGAAATATTGTTGCTATTATATTTATGAAAAATAACTTATTTTTGTACCCAGAAAAGTTTTTGAGTCTTAAACTTTTTCTTTTGTCGAAAAAAAAATAATTTTATAAAAAAAAACGATTTTCCTTCTCCGATGATAACTGAAGTAAATCAGCAGCAAGCACATTTATTATAAATGTCAACAAATGATCATATTTACAGATGATGATTCGTCGTTTCCAGTTTATTTATGTATCTCGTCGGTTTCGTGATTTAATTTGTTTCTCGAAGTTTCTTGGTTACAATAATCGTTTTATTATAGATCACTTGCAGTAAAGCTACATGCACGTGCGAGGCTACAGAGCGCTTAAATTCTCGCAATCGTTTGCGCATATCAAAATATAACAGCGAGTAATTCTCATGCAGGTGTTATGCACCGCGACCTAGCTGAGAGAAAGAAGGGAGTTAAAGCTCCTGCGTCAAGTGTATGTACAAGCAGCTTAGTGCAGGGTGTTACCAACGAAAGTAGTGTCGTACTCACAGATTCCACATAGTACTCGTACATAGCAACAACCTTCTCGACCTTCTCGTACTCTCGCGTAACGCAGCCCTCGAGGGTGGACACGGCACCGGCTTTATCGATGTGTCCCCCTTTAGGCTGCGGCACTCCGCCGCATGTTTCTGACCTCAGTGCAGCATTACCGCTGCTGACAAGGTTTCATCGTTGGGAGGATGCCGGCGGAGAGAAGGTTTTTCTCTCTGGAAAATCTTACGACGTTGCCCTGGCCCTCGGACATATCCGTGTCACTTTGCAGCGCGAAAAACTAGCCACTTGCTGCATGTTTTACTATCAGCTTAATTATGTCATAGAATACATGACATTTTTTGTGTTTAAAAAGGTGCAGGTGAATGAGTATTAACAGTAACAACTGGTGTGATTACCATCCTCCCTCCTGCAAGCGGCTGAAACACTTTTGACAAAGTGACATTTCTGACCGATTTACCTACGTTATCAAATACCAGAACGAAATAGGGTTTAAATTGAATCTTTCGACTACCTCTACACAAATATAAAAGTATGTCAAACTTCCCTTACCCGAGAATAGCCGGCAGTCCAAGTTTTAGCGTCAATTGCACGCGCGCGTCGCGCGTATTAATGGTTTATTTAGATAACAGAAATCATGATTTTCTTTTTTCAAAAGATGAACCACACAAATGAGGTTCAACTCAGATCTATAGTTTAGGTTTTTATTTACTTATTTTCAGCAATTGGAATCAGAATGATAAGTTAATCGACGTTCCTGTTTTGTACGTTAGAATACAAAAGATTCTTCTATTCGGACATAACAATTTATGCATTTTTTCATCTTCGTTCGACTTCGTTCATTAGTTAATGAGATCTATGCTGTGCTGTCGTATTGCAAATTATGTGTAAAAAACGAATCGATGAATCTTAATTTTAATTTTTTATTTCAAATCTTCATAATAGAATAAAAAGACGAGCTTTGAATGACAACAAAATGCCGCATAAAGTTCAAGAAAATAGAGATAACAAATTTTTTGAACATGACATCAGTAGCATAAAAATTAAAAAACGTTATAAACCAAAAACAATTCGATGAATCTTGCGAATTCTGTTTAATTTAAAACATTGATCAAGAAGAGAAAAAAATGAGCGTTCATTGGTAAAAAATTACCATGTATATCCAATACCCAAGAAATAAGCAATCTAAAATTTTAGGAAAAAAATATAACCTCGATATCTCGAAAAAATAGTCCTCATGATTTGGGCAAATAACTTAGCCAAGAGGTAGTAAAAAACTATCTTTTTGGAAATATTTAGAAAGAAATATATAGTTTCACTTAAGTTATCATTTGTCATAGAAAATCGATCTTATTATTTACAAAATGTTTTTTTTCTTCATGCGTAGACAAACAAAATGACTAAAAAATTTTACAGAACAATCTTCTCCATTGTTCTAATCACCTCAATTATTTAAAAAATTTTCTAGCACCACATGGAAGCACAAACATGGCGACGTTAAAAAAAAAAATATATTTTCTAACATATATTTCAGAGAAATCATAAAATTAACCTTTCCGTCAATAACGGAAAAATTTTTCCCTTAATACTTTGATATAAACAAAAAAAATTAGCTCCGAAACATTAAGTTTCACCATGTATATGCAGAGTAATGCTGATCAATACATATTGACACACACACACGCACAAATACACACATACACACACACGCCCTAACACACACATACACACACGCACAAACACACACATACACACACACGCACGCATACGCACTTGTACATGTACATGCACATGCATACGCAGACGCACGCACACGCACTTGTACATGTACATGTATACGCACACGCATGCACACGCCCTTGTAGATGTACATGCATATGCACACGTACACGCATACGCACACACAAACACACATATACGCACACATACACACACATCCATACAGACTTTTGCTAGAAATAGTGCATTTTGATTCCTAATGTCTCAAAACATGTTTCTAATATGATTTTAGCAAAACTTTTTTTGTTTCCTCAAAGAGGAAATGCGTAATAAATGGTAGTCTTTAATATTAACAAAATTATTGGCATTTTTAAAATTTATTTCTTTAATCAATAAAATGTTTGCATAGAAACACAATAATTGTCAATGATACACGGTATTAAATACATTTGTTTAATTAATTACTGAAACATATATATTATATTTGTGGAAATAAAATTGATGTTTATATTAATTCATACGGTTATTAATCATTAAGACAACAGATATCGTGAAACTATTCATGAAAACAATAATAGTACGCAGTAGATGAAGTAGCAATTGACTTTATTGTTGATAAACATTCAAACTCGCTACAATAATGTACTTAAGCAATCCTATCGGTATTTACATCGCCCCTATCATATATGCTTTTATTTTACAAAATTTACTCATCTGAAGATAGGATGAACGGCGGCGTTGCTCCCTTTCCGCGTCGCTGCGAGTACGTGGTCGACCCTTCTGAAACGCCGAAGTCCTCCGTGACTACGTTCCTGCACGTCGTCCTCGCTGCGCTGATCGCCCTTTTCGGGCTTTGTCTTTATGTAGCTGATTCTCTGGCTCGGCTTTTTCTCCGTGTGACACGTTCCAAGCGCGTAGAGCGACGGCGACGCTGACCTTGCACAAGGCCAGGGAATTTGCGCGGCAGGACCCCGACGCCAAGAAGCACGCACCAGCACACCGACGGAAAAGAAGAACGATCCTCGAGCGCAAGTTCTATTTATATACTCTGCGCTCGAAATCCATCTATCTTATTTTCCGGGAACTCGCTTCTCGATTTCGTTTCTCGCTTCTCAGATTCTGGACATATTTCAAAAGATCGTAATTAGTTACAAGATTCCGAGGTTTGCGCGGAACACCACTTTTGTGACGAATTAACATACCCAATATTAAAAGATTACCGTTACTGTACAATGACGAGACATTTATTGTATTGTACATAGACGTCTCATCACCTATGTATTGATTATGATGTAAGTCTGATTTGAAAAGTTGAATATTTAATAAATTCGCATTGATCAGACCATCGCCGCGTAGCATGTACAGTTTATCTTCTTCGGCATTCTGCTCAGCGTTGAATGCCCAGTAGCAAATTTGGTTGACTGGTTTAAAATTCATTAATGATGTAAAACTATTGCGAACTGCATTAACAATGTTATTTATGAATGAAAAGCTATAACTGATGGAGGATCCACTTGTTGCGACTGAAATTTCTTCTGTTTTGTATACATCCGCGCTACGGCGTCTTCTGCGAGACATGATCATTATTGGTGCTTTGTTATCCGCGTTATCTAACATGCTATGGTGGTTAATTTCATTGCCATCTAATTTATAACAGTTCTGTAAATTATCGTCACATACATCGATTTCATGGTCTGTATATTGACCGCGTCCTTCCAACTCGAGATCTATCCTCTGGGTCTTAAATTTTGCCAATTCAACGTGATTTCCAGCTACGTTTATGCGTTTTATATGCCACATGGTATACGGACTGAGCACGGGGTGATTACTTTTTATTTTATCATATATTAAATGTTTGTTTAGTGGTTCTCCATTTTCATCGCTGCTCAAATAATACATGATAGTTTGTTTATCACTCGTAATGACATGAAATTTATTGTTACATCGGTAATAGGAATTGCCCAAATGAGTCATAGTTACTTGAAAATGTTGCAAATGTTGATCAAATTCGGACTGCAGAGTTTGGTTCGCTAATTTTAAACGTATGCCTATGACGTTAAACTTGATGGCATTACCATCAAATCCGTTCCTTATATTGGATTTTAATATTGTCTTGCTCACATCCAATAGTTACGATATTTGCTGCTTATTTTGATCTTACTTCCATAGAAAGAATGGTGTCGTCGATTCACTCTTACTGTTAAATATTACGTTATTGTGAATGAACTTATCATACTTGTTAAGAGTCACAGATAACTTAGATATTTCCGACTTTATATGTTCTGAATATATTTTGAACAGCTCACAAAATCAAACTTTCAGTGTTGTCCATGGTCAGCAACGGAGGTAAATTTAATTGTTCTAGGTAAGAGTGAGCGAATGGATATACGTGTTGTTTAAATGCATTTATAGCAATTTCATATTTTGCAAGATAATGTTGGATTGTATGTTGTGCTAAAGTTGAGGGATGGAATCTTTTAATTTTTTACTTTTCACCTTAATTTTTAACTTTTCACCTAATATCTAGCGATGATTTTGAGTTAATATTCGCGATATAAGCTGATAATTTCTTCCTCTTGTTGTACTTCTGTATGAGATCAAATACTTTGATCGTGATCGTGATTCCTTCCTCCAATTTGTCTATGCAATGCATAAAATCTGATTGCACGTTGAAACCAGCAGTCATTTTTTGTACGATAAATTTGAAGTCCTGCAGTATGCCTTGTATTCTCCATTTACTCAGTTCGATACCAACTCGAGTCTTGTCCAACAATTGTATCCTTATCTCAGTCGCAATACTCTCTAGGTCTTTGTACATAGGAATTACTGTTTGATAAATATCCTGCTCATAAAGCTTTAATTGCGTTATTTTATCCTCTACATTTCTTATATTACGGCTTATATTACGTTATCCAGTTTAGTGTTATCACTTCTAACCGTATCGTAAGTATCCATCGCCAACTCAGCCATACCCATTATACCTTCGGCTTTATTTAAAATACCTAATACCATATCTTTATTCGTGTCGGTTTTATATTTTCCATTTCTAAATATATCTTTTGTGTTCCGTAGGGTCTCTATTATTTATTTCCTATTGTTAAATAGCTCGTTTACAAAAGTCGTCTCTGTACTATATTGTTCTTTGCGATTTCTTGGTTTAATTTGATCTTCTCGTTCCGAATTACATTTTTTAAGTCTATTATTTCTCTCGATTGTTCAACATTGGAAAACTCGTCCAATTTTTCCTGCACATCACTCAGTTGTTTATTGAGTAGCTTAAGTTTATCGTTCAGTTCATATTTTACACGCATTGCTAGATTTTTGTAAATTGATAGTCTCGTCAATTAATAACTCTATTCGATCATCTATAAGGTTAACGATGGTATTCATCTCTCTTTCGATTTGTGTATCAATAAAATGTTTGGCTTCTTATATTTTTACATTTATCGATTATTCATAATTATTTTGGTAAGTTATTATTGATTCGGTGACTGTCAATTCTTTGAACTTCTCTATGTCTGATGTAACCAAGTTTAAAAAGTTAGCTACATCTATTACCATATTATTTGACAAATTATTGATAGTACAAGTTTACTAAAAATTGACGTGTACAGATAACTGAATACTTTTTTATACTCCTCTGAGTTTCCCGATCTGTTGGATTTTTTACATAATGGCCAATTCGCTTCAATAAGGATTTATAAAAAGTGGAAAAGGAAATGGGACTGTAATTTGTAAAATTAGTCTTCCAACGACTGTAATTCAAAAGAAAGTCTCAAGGTGTCGTACAAATTGTTTACAGTCTTACTATTGCATAATTTGTTAAGAAAATTTAGCGTTGATGTTGTGATGTTACCACCTAAATTTTCTCTTAAATATTTTTTATAATTTACTACTGTACCAGAAGGATTTACCAATTTCATCCCTATTTCAGGATTTTTCGTGTTTCTCGCATTCTTACCATCAACTTCAACATTACCATTGTTATTCCACGTTATGCTTATATGCCACTGTTTTTTACTAGCACACTCGTATATATAGCGGTCTAAAGTATATTGTAATATAGGTATTTCGCCGGTCAATGTATCTCCATTTTTACCTCCCATACCTTGTTTGCCGCCAATTCATTTCTCTCCATTCGCATCTTCCAATGTACTAATTGTAATATCACTTGAATGGTCATTTAATGCCAACAACATAACTTGACGTTTATTACCGACTTTTCCACCATCACCACCATCACCTCTACCACCGCCATTCGTGCCTTTATTGCCATGTACAACAGCCGTGATTGATTTCTCCTCTACAGAATGGTCAAATTTGGGATACACGACGTTGATAGTCTCACTACAGGTGCGATACGATGACAAAAGGCGGAAGAAGAAGCCTGGTTCAACAAATTGAGGATCTTCTCCGTCAAAACCATTTGTAACATCGCCACCGTATTGTCTCGGGACACCTCGACCTCCATTGGCTGATATACGAAGTTGTTCCCCATTAATAAACGTTGCTCCGATGCCTAAAAAATTTCCAGCTGGGCTACCTGGCAGTCCGGGCTTACCGACTTCTCCATTCCTTCCTGGCCAATTGCCATTCGCAGCCTTTGCAGGTTCGTGAGCTTTCCCAGGCTTGCCGTCTAGATTTATTCGTGTGTTGTCTATGATTTACACTTTGGTGCAATTATCGACAATTGTACCCTATCACCATCCCTATTTAAATCCGTATTGATAACTATCTTCGCCAATGAAAAAACATCGATGTATTTTCTATCGCTAGAGTCAGCTTTATCGATATCGCTGAGCTTTACATAATTCCCAATAATCACTAGCCTATTACTTTGATTGGCACACGAGTACTTCTTAGAATCTCTTAAAGTAAAATGCAATACCTCATTCAAAAGATCTAATTTTTTATCGTTTAGTTTTATCCCCTTCATATTCTCATACCTTGCCTCAAATGCGTCTTTCGCAGCTTTGTCTACCAGTTTCTTCAAGGTATTAAGTACTAGTTTGATTCTCATCGTCTCATTATGGGCAATATGATCTCGTACTACTAATAGTAGTAATAATCTAGTTAAAATATCTATGGGTTACCGGCATAATGCCATAAGTCCACTTTTTTTGAAAATTGAGTTTTGAGCGATTTTGGTATCCTTACTTAGTATATTTTCAGATAAAAATATAAAAAATCAGAAAAGTGTAAAATAAGTGACCGTATTTATGATTTTTTTTAACATCAATTTAAATGGAAAAGGACTAACTCGCCACGCGGTTTGCGGCCTGCGGCTGATAGACCGCGTGACTCGCCATTTCGGCGCTTCAAAGCGGACTTGTCTCGTTCTGAAACGCCTCCGCGGCTTGCATCGCTCGCATGCTCGAAGCTTTTGCATGTAAGGCACAACCACCGACGCTCACGCTTGGTGCTCACCTATAACTTTTTTTTAGTCCTGTTGTTTGACATTATAAAAAAAACTAATATATACTATAAGTTTTTAATATTTAAAGTAATATATTTAATAATATAAAAATAAAATAAAAAATAACAATTTATGCATATAATACAATTGAATAAAAAATACAAAGATAATTGAGAATATATATTATGATGTCATTAAACCTCCTTACCCGTCCATATGGAGCACTTTGTTAAGGTAGGGGAGAATGATTATACTGTTTATTGTATATATATATATATATATATATATATATATATATATATATATATATATATATATATATATATATATATAAATAAAGGTTGTCGAGAAAAAAAAAATATATATATATATATATATTTTGCGCTTTATTTTTCGATTTTCTCAACAACCTTTATTTAAGGTGATGCTAAAGCCACCAGTCACCGACAAATATTAGTAACCACTTTTCTTATTTTATTTTTAATTTTAAGTAAATATCTCTATGAAACCGTTATTGGCCTACTAAAAAACAACAACTTTTCAGAGAGATATTTTCTCAAAATTAAATATTGAATGAAAAAAGTGGTTCCCCGTATTTTACGGTAACAAGAGGGTTTAGCATCACCTTAAGGTAGTTATACCCCAAGTATGTGAGTGAAAACAAAGCTGAAAAATATCAATATTCGTGAATTTCCTTATATGTAAAATAAGAATAGCGAATTATTTTTCCGTTGTTTTAATATAATTAAAACGAAAAATATATAAATACAAAGAAAACATCAAGTTTTGACTCACGTAGTTATGATCAAAAGTGAGATTTACGATCTTTGGATTAATATTATTTCATTACTGTATGGACCAGCTTCTAGAAATAAAAATATATGCTTCATCAGGGTCTCATCTAATGCTTCCCAGATTTTCAGGCATTTCTCGAGACTTGCTCAATCGCTAGAGCTGAAATAACCTCATATTCACGGATTTTTCGTTGAAATCGCCATATTCTATCGCCATATAACTCAATCTCATCTATATGGTACAGCGATCGGAAATTTTACAGGGATATTCTTTCAGATAAAAATGAATTTTGCTAAAAACTTCAGAAGTTTCTCGAGACTTCTGATTTTATGGGATTACTATCTTAATTGACGTTTTCATAAAAAATGTTTCATACAAAAAAGTTGTATTTTTTCGAGATTTACTACTTTACCGAGGATATTTTTAGCATAAATTAAAAGTTATAATCCAACTGAGGTCTTAAAACAATTTTTGATGCTTTTTTAGCTTTAATTTAGGTTTATCTCGACAAACTTTGTTTAATTGACGTTTTCGTAAAAAATGTTAAATACAATAAAGTTGTATTTTTTTAGTTCTACAATTTTTATGTGGAAATTTTTTGCGTATATTGTGTTATGTTACAATTGTGGCCTAAAAATTGATTTTCGAAGTCTTTTTTGCGCTTTAATTTAGGTTCTTCTGACAAACTGTATTTAATTGCCGTTCATAAAAAATGTTATATACAAAAAAGTTGTATTTTTTCGAGATTTACAATTTTATCGTTGAAAATTTAATAAGTACATGATATTTATTCAAGATACAGCTAAAATTCGAATTTTCAATATATTCAATACTTATACTATAATGCAAAATGCTCAACGAATGTGGCTCAAAGTAGATACGTTTATTTACTATGATGAGACAAGTAAGCTCTTGAAGTTTCAGCCGGTTTGACCGTGGTTTTGCTGACTTAGAGGAGGAACTTGATTACATCCATATATACATCCATACATACATTTAAAAGAGTGCTTGAAATGTGTTCCTATAGTGTTAAAACATGTTTGTATGCAATAATTTGTTAGTTTTTAAGCTATTACACTTTTTGCTATGACAAAAATATAGGGCTCTCTTTTGGAGCGGTCATGCCTAAAAACTTTTAACCTTATAATATCTCAAAAACAAAAAGTGAACTTATGCCATTATGCCTTTCATATATAGTTTCATATTGTTTTTGCTTTCTCAAAAAGGAAGCTTTGTGATAGTGAAAAGTATATTGTGTACCAAGGGCAAAAAGTGGATCTTTTTCGACCGAGTGTGGAGTTTGCAGTACGAGTCGTAGGCGAGCGAACACGAGCCGAAGGTGAGTGCTTATCGCAAGCCGGAGAGCCGTGCGTGCGTGCGTACGTGCGTGTGTATGTATGTGTTTGTGTGTATACGTGTGTGTATATGAGAAGCAATATCTCGAGTAATCCACGGTAAAATGAAATATTCCAGAGCTTATTTTGTTTGTTTTCTTTACACGAAAGGGACACAATAATAATTTTTATTCCCAACTCAACCGTAATGGCCACTTTATTGACCTTAAAAGCGGGACAAAAGAGGCATATGATTCCTGCAAATGTACTTTTTCCCGCAAATTTTTTCTCCAGCAAATGCAGTTTATTTAAATTAATTTTCTCTACATTAATATACATTTTAAATAAATTCTAGTTCTTACCGGAAGTCCCTCTTTTTAAGTCAATAAACTCTCCACAGTTAAGTCGGGAATAAAGTTCTATATGCAACACGGGAATAAAGTCGAGTATTTCCTCGGGTGATTATAGCCCTCGCTTCGCTCAGGCAGTAAACCCGCCCTTGGAATAATCTTCAACTTTAATCCATTGTTACATAATGTAACATTTTCGTTTTTAGGATTCGTTTTTATTTTTAAGCGGTTTTTCGATTTTTACCATCCGAAATTTTGGATAAGGTGTTTCCTTTCTTTTGTTATACACGGAAACGTAATTTTTTGTTTGAACGGCGATTTCTCTGCAATGTATTATGGAAAATTCCTTTAAAATATGGAGGTGATTAAGACATTGGAGAAGATTGTTCTGTAAAATTTTTTAGTTGTTTAGTACCCTTGAAAAGAAAAACATTTTTTAAATAATAAGATCAATTTTCCATGGCAAACGATAACTTGAGTGAAAGTGCATGTTTAACCGACTTCGAAAACGAAGAGGTTCTCAATTCGACCTGAATATTTCGAAACTACTGTACCAATTTGAATGAATTATTTATTTAATGAAAGAGAATGATCCCATGATGGCCCCATTCCAATTTTGTAAGGATTGGTATAGTACCTAACCAGTAATTTAGTTTTTTGCAATTAGATATTTTCCATACTTTTCGGCCGCTGCAGACTCTGTCCGCTGATTATTCGGAAACTACTGGATCTTGATAAACTTTATTTTCAAAGAAAGAGGATGATTCCTTGGTGGTCCCATTACATTACTGGACCAGTATCGAGACAGTACTAGGTCAGTACTGGCGTTTTGTTATGTTCGTCCGCCGATTATTTCCGAAACTACTGAACCGATCTGGATAAACTTTTGAATTTCGATAAATAAAATGAAATTTGGCCGGTACAACTAAAGAGTATAAAATAAAAAATTTCGAAGTCGGCGCCGAATTTCAAATTGACTTATAGTATCTTTCTTATGGATATGATTTAGAATTTATACTGGATTGGCTCTAAACACATATACTTATAATGCCTCAAAAGTCAGACCACCGTAACTCTGCGAAATTCGGCGCCGACTTCGAAAAGATTTATATCGATTATTATTTTATTCTTTTTAGAGAATTTCTCAAAGTCGGTTCACTTTTTAAACAATTTTTTTTTTCTATAAATTTCTAGAATAGTAGCTTTTTACCGTCTCTTGACTAAGTTATTTGCTCAGATCATGAGGATTTTTATTTTTCAAGATATTAGGAATTATATTTTATTTTAAAAAAATGTTTGTTTGCTTATATCTTGGGTATGACAAGGAAGTTTTTGACCAATGAAAGCTCATTTTCTTCTTCTTTAAATCAAGGTCTTAATTAAAAAAAATTCTCAAAATTCATCGAATTGTTTTAGTTTTATAACGTTGTTTTCGTTTTTTAATTTAATTTTTCAAAAAAAGTTTTCACCCTTCTGTGTTTGCAGTACTCGTTTCAGGCTCGCAAAACGCACTCGCCTTCCTCTCGTGCTTGCTCACGTCCGACTCGTACAGCAAACTCACACCCGGGCAGAAAAAGCTTATTTCTCGCCCTTGGTATACAATATACTATTTTTTTAAAACCTAATTATTATCACAAAAATATGTATTTACTCCAATAACTTGTAAAAAATTATTTTTATTTTTATGAAATAGTTTCAAAATAAGAGCACTTTTCCGTTAAGCGATATATTTTTTATGTTATCTATTTCAATAAAATTTAATAAGATTAAAATTTGGGTTCACAGTAAAATAAATTTAAATAAACTATTTTGAATAATTAACTCGAATAATTACACGTAATGAAAATCTTTAAGATCTTCTTAGTTATACATTATCATCTAATCTTAAATTTACTTGTAAAAATAGTATGCATTATATTCATTAAAAAATATTCTAATCAACAATACTTTTTCATAATCTATGCTATACTTTTGATAAGTTTAAATTACAAAATTTAAATATATATGTACATCGACATATTAGAAAGCAGTGGACTTGTCATTTTATTTTTCAGCACAGTGTTAAAAGAATAAATAATTTCATATTGGAATAATTATTTATAAAGATTGAGGAAGTTAAATGCCATTGAATTGGCAGTGGTCCATTATACACACACACGCATACACATACACACACACACACAAACAAACGCACATACACATACAACCACACATATACAACCACACACACAACACACACACACACGCGCGCGTGCACAAGTTCTTACTTTTATTTTATATTTCAAGATATTAGAGGTTTATTAATATTGACTTTTATATCTTAAGGATGTCGCGGTCAAATTTTATTATACTCAAACGATTTTTAATTATTTTTTGATAAACATACGAAATCAGAAAAAATGACAGATTTCTCGATTCGTTTTAGTTTGATAACAATTTTTCTGTTTAAAATATTTCGAAATCAATAATGCAATTTTTGATTATAACCTCATAATAATATTTTGTAATTTATTTTAACAAACAAAAAATTAATGATAAAAAATGTAACATAATGTAAGAAATTAAGTTAATTAAGAAATTCATATGGGAATAATTCATTTAGTTTGATGAAGCTAAGTGCCAATTATTTGGTAGCGATTTCTTACATTACATTAGACAAATATCGTAGTTTAAAGCTAAAAAATTAAATTTAGATGATTGCTTCTAACATCAAATTGTAAACGATATTTTTGTCTCATACACTCTTTGACAAAAAATCTATTATATTTATTAGAACAACAGAAACAACTACTCTGCGGGCAAATACCCCTCCCAGCATTGGATTACACTGTTAATTCATAAAATATGTAAATGTAATTAGCATTGAAAATTCAAACATTTTTCGTATTTATCCTGCAAGTTTCTCGTAAACTTGTTAAACTGATAAAAAATGTTACGTATTTAGAGTGTTCAATACACTCTTTAATAAAAATATACTATATTCATTTGAACAACAGAAACAACTTCTCCGCGGGCAAATGCCCCTCCCAGCATTGAATTAAACTGTTAATTCATAAAATATGTAGATTTAATTTAACATTAAACACCCAAACATTTTTTGTATTTATCCTGCAAATTGAAATTTCTTTGTAGTAATAAAGGGAAAACCATTTTAAAGTAGGTTTCTGCTAAACCTATTACATCCTATTATTAGTTTTCACTGTATTTATATGTAAGACTCATTCTTACAGCGAAGAGTCTACCTCTTCAACGCAAGAAATATATAGGTCCTTTAATATTATAAATGTTAAGATTAAAAGCGTTTCGGCCTCAAGACTGCCTGTAGGCCTAATCAGTTTGATCAGGCAGTCTCTATCATAGACGCATGTATATTTAAAAAAAATTTTTTTTAACATTATATCAAAGAAAACAACCAAATTTAATTACTATTTTCATACCTGTAACGTTTTGTAGAAACAATGTAACACAAACACCACATTTTTCTTCTGCAAAATTTAGAATTACAATAGAATGATAAATTCAAACAAAAATCATATTAAAAACCAAATTATTAAAATGACTTGAAAAGAAAGACAAATTGTCAAAACGGGAAGTATTTTTGTAAAATTTTAGATTATCCGAGCCGAACGATCCGCTACACGCACTAACACTCTACGACTGGTCAGAACAAATATCAGCAGTGAAATAGAAAGTCGAGAATGACTTCATCGTCCGCGCGCGGCAGCAATACAAAAATAAAAATGCCCATAAAATCCTTCTATTCTCTTTCGCACATGTGTGCGCCCTTTTGCCCGTCTTGGCTTTTCCAGCAACTATAAGACAGCCAATTTACGGATAATATTTTAAGTTGAAAGAATTAATTTTGGATATAAGTATCTTCTAAATTATTAAAGTTGTACGATTTCATTTTTAATTACAATATCTATTATTATCATTATATTAAACAATAAAATTAAAATGTAATACAAAATTTATATATAATAATATAAACAGTTCCACTTGTTTACTGTAGTTCTAAAGGTTATATTAAAAGATTAAACTTTACCATGCAAATAACATGCTGTAGTACAAAATGTTAGTAGAATTCTAAGCGTGTAACATGCAATAAAATAATGTATATAAATGGAAGGTATTTATATTATGATATATAATGGTTATTGTTAAGACATCCTTCTTTACAATACCATAATTGAAAAAGGAGATTTTAAATCAATTTTAATTAAATGCAATGTATTCTTTTAATCTTGTACGAATAATAACAAAAAGGGAAAAAAGGGGATGAATAGAAAAGAGAAGGATGGGGGCGGATGATTGTATAGTAATCGTGAAAATTTATCTATTGCAAAAGATTAAATTTTTAGGCCTTATGTCTATAATATAAATAATTTATGAATTGTTTGTTAATTTTCTAATTTCTTATAAATTTAACAGTAAACATAAAATTCAATAATATACACAATTTTCTTTTAAAATTGCCAATAAAAAATTCAATTGTTCCGGTTATTGTAATTTTCTTATAAATTATCAGTAAATATAACATTCGTTTATGTAGGCAATTTTCTTCTAAAATTGGCAATAAAAATCCACTTGCTCAAGCTGTGTGGCTAGTTAATTATTTGAATGTTTGTACGATGTCAATACGAACATTCGTTTCTTAAAAATGATTTGATCGTCATATACTGTTAAATTTTTTTTTTATTTAAATATACGTGCGTCTATGATAGAGACTGCGTGATCATACTGATGAGGCCTACAGGCAGTCTTGAAGCCGAAACGCTTTTAATCTTTACATTTATAATATTAAAGGACCTATATATTTCTTGCTTTGAAGAGGTAGACTCTTCTCTGTTAGAATGAGCCTTACATATAAATGCAGTGAAAACTAATAATAGGATGTAATAGGTTTAGTAGAAACCTACTTTAAAATGATTTTCCCTTTATTGCTAAAAAGAAATTTCAATTTGCAGGATAAATACAAAAAATGTTTGGGTGTTTAATGTTAAATTAAATCTGCATATTTTATGAATTAACAGTTTAATTTAATGCTGGGAGGGGTATTTGCCCGCGGAGTAGTTGTTTCAGTTGTTCAAATAAATATAGTAGATTTTTATTAAAGAGTGTATGAAACGCTCTAAATACGTAACATTTTTATCCGTTTAACAAGTTTACGGGAAACTTGTAGAATAAATACAAAAAATGTTTGAATTTTCAATGCTAATTACATTTACATATTTTATGAATTAACAGTGTAATCCAATGCTGGGAGGCGTATTTGCCCGCAGAGTAGTTGTTTCTGTTGTTCTAATAAATATAGTAGATTGTTTGTTAAAGAGTGTATGAGACACTCTAAAAATATCGTCTACAATTTGCTGTTAGAAACAATCATCAAAATTTTATCAAAGATAGACGTTTAACTCATTTTTAAGAAACGAATGTTCGTATTAACATCGTACAAACATTCAAATAAATAAAAAATTAAATTTAAAATAGGTTTCGTAGATAAAAAAGTTAGTGTCCCTTAAAAAGGACATTGTAACCGAAAGGTTAAATATTAAAGGTTATATAGTATATGACATGAAAATCTACTTCCGAATTACAGCGTAGGGTAAACTGGGGTAAAGTGAACCACGGGTAAAGTGAATCATGCTATTTATTTCTTCAATAAATTATTCTTTAGGCCTAATTTTAATTTTAGTGATTTTAGTGATGCAAGGATGATAATAAAAAAGTTTCACTATATAACAATTAATATTCTTCTAAAGAAAAATAATTGTATTTTTCGATCTTAAAAGAAAGTTGGTTTATCGAATTCATTATAACGATTATAGATGTTAATAATCACATTTATTGCTAGATTTTCTTTCTAATTACTTCAAATTCGTTTGACCTATTATTGACAAGAATGCAGAGCTTTAAATGATGTTTTCTTTTTTTTTAAACAAGCATTTTTAAGAATCAACGTATCGGGGTAAAGTGAATCGGGGTAAAATGGTCCGGAAATAAATGCGATTGTACTAATTTATACGCGGCCAGATGGAAAATTTAACAAAATATTGTTCAAGGTGAGTGTTAGTATAGTATACAAAGCCTTTGGTGCAACGCATTTCGTATTTATGCCAAAATGGGCCAAAATAACCTCCATATTTAACTTTTCGTACTTTACAGTATTTGAAATGTTTTAAGATGTCATTTAACTTTTATTGTTATTTAAATTAATGTCTTCATCTAGGGTACTTGTCCGTATTAGTGTGCCATGAAGCAATGTTTTGAATTTAATAATTGATTGCTGAACGTATATAGCTTTAATCTTTGCTATTGAAGCTTACATAGGTACTCTAACGTTCCGTGTTTAAGATGGAATTTGTTTTAATTGAATATATTAAGCATTCATACAGATATATTAGAAATAAAAAAAAGGTTTTGGTCCATATTAGTGTGCTTCTTCAATAGGCTATAACGTATTACTGTGCCCAATCTGCCCGTATTAGTGTGCGTGTCCACAATTTTGTGCCCCCCATTAGTGTGCCTGCTCAAAAACTGTGCCCCCGATTAGTGTGCTCATGAAATCTCATTTTAATTATTTCTATAATTACTGCTGAATATTAATACTAATGAAATCTATTTTTTGTTTAAGTATAAGATAACTTAAAATAAGCTCAATTAAATAATTTTATTATTATTATTTTTTATTTATATATTATTTTGAAATATTATAATAAATAATTGTAATTAGACAGTTTTTAATTAATAATTAATAAATATAAATAAAGTTTCAAAATATTTGAAATTAATAAATGTGATAGACACAGGCACAGTGCGTTTCTTACACATAAGAATTGTACACGTAATTATTGTGCACAATTTAGCATTGGTCAAATATATCTATATATAATTTTACCAATGCTAAATTGTGTACAATAATTACGTGTATAATTCTTATGTGTAAGAGACGCGCTATGCCTCGACACAGAGATATTATGAACAAAACTAAGTATTTGACACAGAATTCATAATCTATAAATTACACTATTCCATAACAACAGCTTTGGAAAAAATTAAGCTTGCGAAAACTTCTTCTCCCTTCTACAAGCAGAAGTGAGGTTATTCCGTCTATCATGAGAGGCGCATAAATACGGACAAACTTCGAAAATATCGCGGTATTACTGGATTCATTAATAAATTAATAAATTGAGTCTAAAATGTTCATTTCACATTTTTTAATATTAAATTGAATTATTTTATGATACAATAAATATTTTGTTTGTCATAAATCACGTCCGAATAATTAAATTAAGTTTTGAAAAGTCAAGCAATCCTTAGCATTTTAGACAAGGAAACAAAGTAAAACCACCAAATCATGATTCATATGTTTAAAAAAATTATAACTCTATGAAAAACATTTTAAACTTTCATGTAACTCTTGTAAACTGTAACTTAATACTTTATCTTAGTTTTAAAAATAGTTTTACTGATTCATTTATGATTTAATCGATGCAAATTACATTTAAAAAAAGGCACACAAATATGGACAGGCTCATAAATATGGACAAGTACCCTATTCCTGTACAAAAACTAGTAAAATATTTTCAAAATATTTAATTTCATTCTCTAGTTCACTTTACTCCGCTCTGAAATGCCCGGGTAAAGTGAACCGGTATTTTTTAAAAATAGCTAAATAATAGCTAAAGAAGTTTCTTGTGCAACTTACAAAGTAATGTTTTAAGTCTGAAAAGTACATTATTTTCGACTTTTACAGTTACTATGTTCACTTTACCCTGGTTTCCCCTATACTTAAGTAGTCAAAGTCAGAATTTTATTATTATTTCTGTGGTTGTCGATTACAATAGTACATACTTATAACATACCAATGTATTTACTTTATTATACATAATGTCCTAGAACTTTCTGTAGCGTTCTGAATTATCAATATGATCAACGTAAATGATGCATTATAACGGAATTCTTGTTTCTCATTAAAAAAGTATGATGAACTTTAAAAATGTCAATGTGAGTAAATTATCAGATAATGTCTAACGAAAAAATCCCAGATCGTTAGTGAGCATTTACTAATAAGCTATGCATATGCGTACATCTAAATTATTAGTGATATCACTATTGCTCCATCTAAGACGTCAATTATTATACATACTTTCCTAATCTTCATAGACATTACAACTTCGCTAATAGTATCTGACTATATGACTAGATATTAAAATAAAACTTTATTTCTCTAAAGTATTAATAAAGTTTTCAAATATCATTGCTGTTATTTATAAATAAATATTTAGTTATAGCACAGTTCAATGATATTCTACGTGTAAAATGACTACTAAAATATATATTTATTCGAAGATTAAATTAACACATATTAATCGCACCATAGAGTACATTATTGAGTACTTAGGTTTTTTTAACGATACTTTTCAAAGAGTATTTGAACCGTACTTAGGTCGAACGGCCTAAGTCTACTTAGGCCGTTTTAAAAACTATGCATACTATGACGTTAATGAATATCTGGACTATAATATACCAGTTGAGTTGGTCAATTAACAAGCATTTTTAAGTACAAAATTGAAGTTCGAAGTGCGCGTATACAGATACTAGCACTCTGTCCCCGTATTGGGATCTGACATCGGGCGTTCGACCTCTGGCGAATTAGAACTGTATCAATCGACCCTTAAATTATCGTAAATGATTGGTTTAGACATGCTCACGTGATCAAATACGTGGTACACAAGCCCTTAATTTAACTTAACTCCGCCCCCATGTCAGATCCCAATAGTCCCGTGTCCACGCCCGTGCCGCCGCCCGGCAGGCGACACCATCATTCGCGCCATACATGTACGCTTTATTTTCTTTAGCAAAAAAGCTCATAAAATAACAGATTGAAATATTGATTAAAATCTGTGTTACTTTTCTGCATTGAAAAGTAAGAAAAATTAATGTTTTAATCAACAGGCATCGTTTTAACTGATACACATTACATATTTTTGGATTTAAATAATCAATGTTTATACTATTTTACTCGATCGCTGGAAAAACGGTCTAAGTCTTTCTGAATTTGTTTATTTCTAATATTAATAATATTTACTGAATCACTACTTTTATAGTAAAATCTCATTAGTATATAATAATATATCTTAGTACTAAAAGTAAGAAAAACTTATTATTATACTTTTAATAATAACTGATAATTTATTGTTGAATATTAAAATTCATTTTTTATGCAAAGTCTTAAGTCGACTTAGGTCGTTCTTCGAGCAAACGGCTCAATTATAAAGTATGTTGTATAAAACTACATTTATTTTTATTGTTGATAATACAAAAATAACATGTATTTCTACCATTTATTGAAGAAATTTATTTGCGAAATGTATCTTACATAAAATCTATCAAACAAATTAATAATAATAACATATATTTAATATTATTTAAACATTTTTTAAATATTTTATAATCAATATTGACACAACTAAAAATCTTACTTTTTTCAATTGAAGTGGTTCTTACTTGAGAATCAACTTAAAAAATAAAAATTTGTATACAAATTTGTTTACATGTTATCAATATCAGAAACGTTAAATAGTAACGTTTATAGTATAAAACAAGAATACTATAAGTGACCGAAAAATCTTTTTATTGAAAATTTTGATATAACAAAATTATATATCCCGTAAATTGGATAATAATTCGACAAATGATCCGAATCTTTTTATTTGTTATCCGATTGTAAGTTGATAGGTCTTATTTTATATTGAAAGATTTCGGGGAACCTACACATGTAAAAATTGAAAAACACCGAAAAATCTGCAAAGTTATAATCAATAGTTTAAATTTGTACACGCACGAATTATAAAAGCACGTCTATGGACTTAAAAATAATTGGCTGAAACTTGTCAAATCATTCTCTAATTTACGCAATACGTATCAAATTTTGTAATATTGATATATATTTTCATTAAAAAAATTAATTTTTTGTCACTTATAGTATACCCTTCTATTATATTATGAACACATAACAAATAGTATACCCTTCTATTATATTATGAACACATGTTATCAATATCAGAAACGTTAAATAGTAACGTTTATAGTATAAAACAAGAATACTATAAGTGACCGAAAAATCTTTTTATTGAAAATTTTGATATAACAAAATTATATATCCCGTAAATTGGAGAATAATTTGACAAATGATCCGAATCTTTTTATTTGTTATCCGATTGTAATTTGATAGGTCTTATTTTATATTGAAAGATTTCGGGGAACTTACACATATAAAAATTGAAAAACACCGAAAAACCTGCAAACTTATAACCAATAGTTTAAATTTGTACACGCATGAATTATAAAAGCACGTCTATGGACTTAAAAATAATTGGCTGAAACTTGTCAAATCATTCTCTAATTTACGCAATACGTATCTAATTTTGTAATATTGATATATATTTTCATTAAAAAAATTAATTTTTTGTCATTTATAGTATACCATTCTATTATATTATGAACACATAACAAATTATGTATTAGAATTATTATTTTTATTTGTAACACATTAATAAATTATTGTGTAGAATTTTATTTTTAAGGTAGATTCTCGTGAAAGAACTACCTTAATTTTATATAACATTAATTATGAAATCACTAATAACTTTAAAAAATGTTTTTTCATATCTTCGGCTTCTTATTGAAATAAAAAATGACTTTGTAAGATATATTTCAAAAATGCATCATAGCCTCAGGTTAGAAGTGATAATTACTAATAGCCGTAGCGGACTATATAAGTGGCGATCCGTCAATAGTTCGACACCAGTTTTCGTTTTAAGCCTGACGATCTCTAACAGTTTTTAAAACACATTCTCCTATTCCCTGAACTTTTACAGTGTAAATAAGATGGCCAAAATCATTATCGCTGTTTTTCTTGCCGCTGTAGCTGTTGCGATGGGTTTCCCTAGCGGTACGTATTTTTTAACTATTCATTATTTTATAGAAATTAAACATTAATATATTTTTGTTTCATTGAATTTTATACACGGTATCCCATAAGTATGGAAACGGGTTCCATATTCTATACTTTTGGGACATCCTGTATATTCAATGCTGGAATAGTTTATATACATAATCATCGAATTCCGATTGTACACATATTTTTTACATTTAAAGTACATTTTTACAAAAAATTAAACAATTTCTATGTCGAAATGTAAAATTAAAACAGTGTTCTATTATTGAAAATACATGAATCATAGTGTTAGCTATTTTTTACACATCAGTAAATAATTCTGTATAATAATAACTATAATAATTATTCATTATCTGTTACGATCATTAAACCATAATATTAACCTTCAACATAGGTACACCCAACGGTAAAAATAACTTTGGATATGGCGGGGTTATTTTTCTACGTGTTACATGGGATTACAACAGATTTATAGGGCAGTGACCCCAGTAGTCGGCCGTCTAAGGAAAAACTTGTATTCAAGCTATAACAAAAATTCAGAAACATAATTGTTTATAAATTACCGGTTCTATTACACTTTAAATGTATTCTAGTTTTTGATAAAATGTTTATTCTTGCTTAAAATATTTACAGGATTTATATTATGTGTTTTAATAAAATATGACGTAAGCGCTAGTAGTCAGCCACTAGAATCTAGTACTTAGTCGCTTAATCGCTAGTAGTCGACCAGGCCAATTTAAGGCAATACATATCGCATTAAAAACATTGTTTATTCTTTTTAATAGTTCTATAATTTAAGTTTAGCTATAAAAGATTGAATAAATATGAAATGAATCAAATTAAATATTAATTAATCGAAATAATCATTACAATTAAAAGTGCCTTTGGATATGGGTTACCGACCAGGCCTGGCCGACAACTAAAATTCGGCAAAAGTTAAAAAAATCCTAGTATTCGATCACATGTAAGTACATATCGATAAAGATATATCGAAAACAATTTTTATTTTATGGTTCTTAAACTTTTTTAACGTCAAAATTAAATGTTTAAATGGCATTGATCATTAAAAAATTATTAACCTAGCGATATTTTGTCTACGGGTTTATTTATTAAAAGAAAATAGTCAAAGTGGCCGACTACTGGGGTCACTACCCCATACCTACTAATATCTAACCTTTAAAAATTCAAATTAACACAAAGCAATACGATCCGCTAAATTCAAAGTTATTTTTACGGTTGAGTGTACATCCGGGTTGTTCAACACCCGAGTCAAATTCAATTTATCATGGCATTTTCTCGCATATTTTGCTTCATTGATTATTGATTGACTAACCATTCATTGCTTCTAGCATCAATAAGCTAATTTAATTAGTCACAATGACAAATAGTCCATTTCCTTACGACAATAGCCCTTCCTTCACTCTTGAACACTTAAATTATTAACTATAATTGAATACTTACAGACCCAAGGTTCGTCAGGTCGACTTATCCTTATTACAATCCCGTCGACACTTTCAACCCTTACAATCAGTTCGGCGGCTACGACAACTTGTACCAGCAGCAGTATCCCGGCTACAGACAGCCGAATTTCCATCAGCAGGCCACGGCCAATGCCAACGCCCAGGCCACGTCCACCGGTGGCGGATTCTTCGGCCTGAACTCGGCTCGTGCCACAGCGCAAGCTAGTGCACAAGGGTGTGTATTACTTTTATTTTTAGATTTATGGCTGATTTTAAGGTTTCTCAGGCGTGATATCTAACGTTAAGGAAGCAGGCCTGGGTTAAACCCAAAAAAGAACTTTTTTACGAGTCTAGAGAACTTTTTATGTTCAAGCATTTTAAAATTTTGTATGCTGTCAATCCTTAATGATACCATATTTATTAAAGGAACTTTGTTCCTCAATAATATTAAAAATTATTTTTTCAAAAATCGGTTGGCTCTCCGAAAAAAATAATTTAAAAAAATTTAACAAGAAAATGCTTTGTTCTTTTTGTAATACATATTAAAAGGAGTCGGAAAACTATCGAAAAAAAGAATTTCGTTCATAATGTCACCTAGAATTATGTAACGAACAAAGTTCCTTTAATATATATGGTATTGAAAATAATGATTTATTGTGACGTGTAGGATCAAGATTTTGAGGTTCTACTGCGGTAAAATTTAAGATATTATTGTGTTTTGATAGCATATCAATTTTCAGAATGATTGCTTTTAAACACAAAAACTTTATGCACTCGTAAAGAAAGTCTTTTTTTTGGGTTTACCCAGGCCTGCATTGAACAGCATTGATTATAACTTATAAGTTGTATAATATAAAATAATATATAATATTTAATATAACATAAAATAATATATTTATAATTTACTATATATTATATTGTTATATATTATATAATGTCATAAATTTATAGAAAATGGTAAAAATGTTAAACGTTTTCAAAAAGGTTTGAAATAAGGCAGATATAACATTCAAATATACTAAAACACAATGTTTTCTTAGCTATAGCTTTGAAGCAGGACCGTAATCTAACGTTTTCTTATTCTACTTAATGTACGTAGTAAATTTGTATACAACAATTTAGTATTTTAGAGAAATATATAGAAAATTTCAATTTTCGTCACTTTCACATTTATTGTTTCTACAGTACCGGCAGTACCTGCATAGTTTTCATATATTTATGTGTATGTATATAATTATACTATTAATGACATATTGTTACAATTTTAAGTAATACATAGAAAATCGAGTAACTGATAAATGTCATTAAACTGGAAGTAACGTTACAAAATATAGACAGTTATCATATTCTCATAGCTCTGAATACATAAACGCTTCAGGCTAAACAACAAATTAGTTGTCTATAAATTACGGTAGACTTCTTTTGAGATTTTTAGACACCCCTCCCCACGCATAAGATATTTTCACTGATTTCCCTAGGTACTTATTGTCGTAGTTCTGAATGCAAAAACACTGGTGGTTATAATACAGTGAAAAGTTCAATAAACAATTAGCGTGTTTCCGACATCACGGATCCAGAGAACAGGGTTTGGATGACAAATACAGATATATACGTTTGCAATGGATTAGACAAGGATAAACCAAACCCAGTTCTTGAAACCGCGTCGTCGGAAAAACGCCAAATATGTAGATGAATTGCGTTGTTAAATTTTGTATTTTGTTTTTGTTACAGAAGCCTTGGACTCTTCTAATCTTGTATTGACATCTTGAATACATTAAACAGGCTTGCAAACAATTCCTCAGATGCTCTTGACTCTGTTTTGTTATTTGGATTGAAATAAAAACAATTTTCAAGTGTTGAATAAAATTTTTCGCTTACACATAAAAACTTGAGATATTCTTAGAAAACCTGATTTTTATATTTAACTATTGTATCTAATTGGTAATATTGTAAAATATTTGCATGCTAATATAAAATTTTTGTAAATTATACATTTAAATTTTCTACACTATATTAACGTAAGACCACTGCTGTACAAACTTTCTGTTAAGATAATTTTTTTATGTTATAATTTCTGAAAAATAAATTTTTAACACTTTTTGGCCTTTTTCTATTCATTCATCTTCCATCCTCCCTCTCTTACAATGTTTCATCTGCATTTATCTACTATCTACACACCATAATATTAGCGGAGGATTCTCTATCGTGTTTCCATACGTACATACGCAACGTACGCATACATTCGAGGTTTTCTACATCATACAAGGCGTGACTCAGATTTATTGTATTGGATGCTGCAAATAATTTTTAAAATGATCGCTATTTTATAAAGTGGGGTACATACAAGTATGCAAGATGATTATCTCAGGCATGGTCCAGATGTCCCGGATACTGCGAATCAATTTGCACTGTTATCGATATTTTTCAACTATTGGTAACACTTTTCAGTGGGTGTTAGGTGCATGTGTGCGAGATGATCATCTCGGGTGTGGTCTAAATGTCCCGGAGTCTGCGTATGATTTTTCACTATTATCGATATATTTTACTACTATCGATAATTTCCTATGGATATAAGTTAGGGTGATTAAAAATTCCCAAAAGTTTTTAAATATCAAAAGTAAGCCTCTAAAAAGTTGATAAGTGTCAAAAAGAAATAAGTTTCCTTTAAGTTGGGTGCTTAACGTTAACATTTAAATGTGGCTACATCGATTTTAAGGTTTTTTAAGGAGCACAGATGCAATTTTTCCGTAAAATCGCAAATTAAATAACTAAAATTTAATTACTCGGACTAAAAATAGTTTTGGCAATTAATTATACAACTAGAATTAAAAATCAGTTGCGTCCTAACCGTCAAAAAAAATTTTTCTTTGAGTTAACAGTTGGATAAGTTAAAATTTTGACTTATGGCTAGCTATTTATCAACATTTGTAATAACCTTAATCTATCAAAATTAAAATTTTTGATAGGACGAAAAAATAAGAATTATAAAAACCTTACGGAAGAGGTCGAAAAGCTAAGAGATGTCTGTGAAAGTCGTTTAATTAAACTATAATTTTGCGAAAGTTGTTCGAAAGATTTCCATTGTATATATATTTTCAATAAGCATAGCCGGTATTAGATGGCATATTAGACTATGGATATTCGCTTTATCAGTTGGCTGCTCTAACTTAGCTCTACTCTTTCCTACGAATATATGTGATCACTGATTACTGATGATAAAATTAATATATTTACAATTTACATACATATATATTAGAAAAGCACTTCTGTCCGCAATGATATAAAATATATGATTGATCACAACTAATTACATATAGCAAACAACCGATACGTTCAGGCGTGTACCATCACAGATATGTCATATCAGTGCTGTGCATGATTTCTATCAAAATAGGCTTTGTGGACTTTTTATCTAATAATTTAAATGGTTTGATGAAAATAAAATTTGTTTACCTGCAAAATATGTACTGGATTAGTAAAATCGCTGCTTAAATCTTATTTGGTGCTGACAAAAATCAGGAAATTTAAGAAAATTTGACTACGCAATAGTGCTCTCACTTTGTGTTCGTGCGAGAAGCGCCTTTGTGCGCCGACTCCGAAAGGGCGGAGTCTCTTCCGACGGTCGCCAGATGGCGCGCACCTCCGCGCGGGCCGCAAGGCGCCGGCTACAGCTCAGCGAGGAGTCAGTATCCATCCGCGCTCCGAGCTGTACGGAGCTCGCTGCACATCGCGGTGATTCTTCGTCCGAGTTTTGTTTTGTGCTTTATGACAAGTGTTAAATAAACCAGTTTCGCTAATTAAATAAGGAGTGAATTTAATTCTGCCCTGCCCTTCCCTGAGCTCGGTCCCCCCTCCTCCCTTTTTTCACTATCAATCGGATTACAATATCCCATGATCGCGGCAACGCGAACAAATGGTCCCTCGAGCCGGATGTGAACCAGCGACTTATGAATCCTGCACCGCGAACAAATGGTCCTTCGGGCCGGAGCTCGGGTGCAGGATATGGGCACGCGATTCAATGTGCCGGCTCGCGATGTCCCTCTCTCTCTCTCCTTTCGTGAGGCCATGCCTGCGCGGGAGCGAGACGAGAGCGGGGTCGCCATGATGACAGTCGAGCCGCGCGTCGCGTGCACTGTCTCTCTCTCTCTCTCTCTCTCTCTCTCTCTCTCTCTCTCTCTTTTTCCTTTCGCGAGGCCATGCCTGCGCGGGAGCGAGACGAGAGCGGGTCCGCCATGATGACAGTCGAGCCGCGCGTCGCGTGCGCCGGCTTGCACTCTCTCTCTCTCTCTCTTTTTCCTTTCGCGAGGCCATGCCTGCGCGGGAGCGAGACGAGAGCGGGGCCGCCATGATGACAGTCGAGCCGCGCGTCGCGTGCGCCGGCATGCACTGTCTCTCTCTCTCTCTCTCTCTCTCTCTCTCTTTCTCTCTCTCTCTCTCTCTCTCTCTCTCTCTCTCTCTCTCTCTCTCTCTCTCTCTCTCTCTCTCTCTCTTTCTCTCTCTGGAAACAAGGGAAAGATTTTTACAAAATAAAATTTCTGAAGCGATTTATAATAAGAAAGATATCTGGAAAGAGCTCAAGGCTCTGGGCCTTCTACCAAAGACAAGAGAGGAGCTTCATGGTTTCTCACCGGAAGAGCTCAATGCCCACTTTGCAGGGGTGTCGATCTCCCAAAATGAGGGTGATGAAGAACTTGACAATGTCCTGACCACTGCCAGTGATGACGGCTTTGTTTTCCGAGAGGTCAGCTTCTCGGACGTGGTCCTGGCTGTTGCCCACTTCTCATCACAAGCCAGAGGTGAAGACGGCATTCCCCAA